>MJUU01045375.1:76746-119668 GCA_002080025.1 Modiolus philippinarum
ATTTTACGCTTCAGTGACTTTGGTTAAGTTTTGCGTTAAGGTCCATTTCTCAACTACTACACATTATAAGACAATGATGTTTCATCAAATTAATTGTCTTGATGAGTACTACACAAATCACTGACAATTAGGTGGCTTTGACCTATATTTTACGCTTCAGTGACTTTGGTTAACTTTTGCATTTAAGGCTGTTTCTCAATGACTAAGTATTGTGGCGTCATAATATTTCACTGTAACATTCATCTATAGGAGAACTCCTGTTTCACGAATCATTGGGTATTTATGACTTACATTTTATGCTTGAATGACTTTGTTAAATTTTTGGGTTTAGGTCCACTTCTAAGCAACTATACACAATATTCCATCACTGACAGGGGATTTATTTTATGCCCAATTGACTTAGGTTATCTTTTGCGATAAATTTATTGGCGGGGCATCCGTGTCTTACAGATCCAATCTCTAGTTTTATTAGTAAACAGTGTAATGCATGTAATATATTTCAATGCATATTTGGTGAAGGGTCATCGAACAGCTGAAAATTGACTGAAAGTGTCATTCTTGCTTAATCTTTGCTAACACTGGTATTTTTCTTCTTATAACAACAAAAGTGTATATTCGTATTACACAACAACAAGGGTCATTAACTGGAACATCTACATGATACATGTCGTAAGAAACTTAAGTGTACACGAAAAATCCTGAAACTGTTGTTTGTTCCTAGTAAATATATTTATCCTGATTTCATAGTATTTCTCGCAATCTGATTGGCTGATACTGTCCTAATAAATTTCCGTATTGAGTCAATTCGAATTACCTCCCCTCTTGCCATTGACCTAATAAAAAATTTGTTTGTTTTGGGTTACATCCCTTTGTATTTTTAAGATGGCGACGGCAATGTTGACATGTCACCTGCAAACTTTGTAAGGAAAATTTACCTTTGGCATGTGTACCATAGTGATTACCATAGTTCTCCTAAACAGTGGAGAATTATACATGTTTGAAGTATGTGAAAGTTCCAGGCATTACTCTTCCCTACGCTCATTTCACCCAGATTTCACACGGAGATTCGTGATGATGATTGCTGTTTATTTTAAATTGATTTGCAATTATTGAACATGATTCCTGGGTTTGTACATTCTGCCAATGATAAATTAACATGCATGGGCCATGTAAAGAAAACCACGCACAAACCTTATATCCGTCATGGCCAATCCACCCAAAGACAAGGAATTTTGAGAATGACAGTCAAAATACTGTTTCATTATTTCACTTTTTGTGTGTTGCTGTAATTTTATTAACGCATATGCCTCAAAGTGAAATAGTTGAACATGAATTGTCGTCAAAAGAAAGAACATAACTGCTCCAGTTGGCGTTTGCTATTGACTGACCTGATGATGTCTTGTAAGTAAAATAATAATATTGATAAGCAAGGCTATTTTAGTACCTGGTTTGAATTCTGAACAGTAAGAGTTAGTTAGCTCCAAAGACCCTTCCACAGTGTGTTGTCCATGTTTTTGTATTGTCCTAATACAAAATTTATTTAATAGAAATCACAAAAAAATGTTACAGGGTGTGGATTGTCTATCTATGAGAAATCAGGATAAATTCGTTACACAGTGCTGAATTGTCCTAACACAGAATTTATCGGATCAATAAAATTCATATTGGGTTCGGCTTTGCCTCACCCGATATGAATTTTATTGACCTGATAAATTTCCGTATTAGGACAATTCCGCACTGTGTAACTAATATTATTAACCTCCATACCAAAAAGTGAGTTCCTTTCCCCCAGGTAGATTTCAATGGAGCAGTGCTAAAAATATGCTAGTATGTAAAATTTAATTAGATATGATATTGAATGAATTCAACTTTTCTTTACTAAGACTTGAGTTGTGTTGGTCCAATGAGACACATTATAAGTTCAGATTATCTCTCTTTATCTAGGAACCTGATTGCATTTTGACCAGTATCGCTTTGGCTAGCTGTGAGATGAATGCTGCTGGAATAGATGCCTTTATGGAAGGTTTTAAATCTAATACATCCTTACAAGAACTAAATCTGAATGGAAACGAGGTGGGTTATAAATTTTATTACAGGTGTTCTAAATCTAGGAATGAAAATGCAGATGCTGTAAGGGTATGTATTTTTTATATTTTTTCCATTTTCAAGAAAAAATATTCGGATTATGAGTCGTTAAGAATAATATTCTGTTTGAAATGTTGATAAGATATGATCGTGTTGTGTGAAGCAATGATCCAAGAAATTTTTGTTCAAAAAGGGGGATTTCTCAGATTACGATGAAAATGGTTGCTGCTTAGCAGCTAATAATGATCTGGATTTTTTTTAGCAATTGTATTTTTCTCTAAATGTTGAAAGGATTGTGAGAAATGTTCTGTGGCTTGAACACTATGATGGTTTGACAACATTTTCAGATACGCTTTTTAAGAGGGAGATGATGATTTACATTATATCTGTTTAGAAAATTTGTTTATCAGGTTGTTTATTTGAGATTTAGTTGCATTTATCTTCTTTGTTTTGCAATCTATCAGAAATATACCTGATAAGTTATGGTCATGTCATATTGATTATAGGTCACACATTATGATATTATCTATATTGAGAAAATGTCAGGTCAAATTTCCTGACCTCACAAAGCTATCAAACAGCAATTACTGAGGTGTTTATCACACTGATATTAACGCATGAATGCCAGGAAACTTGATGAAGTATTTTTAGTTCGCCTCAATGAAGTTGAGGGGGACTGTTGGAATACCCTCTGCATTTGCATTAGCATGTACGTCTTCATCTACATCCGTGTCAGCATTTAGGTATATATATTGGTAACTATGAAGGGTAGGGTCAACAAACTTTGCATACAGATGCATCTTGGGCTATCTCGCAGCCTCCAAGAAAATTAGGTCTCTTTGACCTATATTTCCCACTTGATTGGCTTTCATTATACCCCCTGAAAACAAAGTTTGGGGGGTATATAGGAATCACCTTGTCTGTCTGTCCGTCTGTCCGTCCGTCCATCTGTCTGTCCACACTTCTTGTAAGCGCAACTCCTCTTAAGCCACTTGAAGGATTTTGATGAAACTTTACACAATGGAAGGACACTATATGGAGATGTGCATACAGGAATATTTTTTATTGTCCAAAACCAGGAAGGGGAGATAATTTGACTTTGACTTTTCGTAGATTCACTATGTATGTGTTACCTCGTAAGCGCAACTCCTCTTAAACCACATAAAGGATTTTGATGAAACTGTACACAAAGGAAGGACACTATATGGAAATGTGTATGAAGGAATATACTTTTTATTAGAAACCAGGAAAGGGAGATAATTTGACTTTGACTTTTCTTGGATTCCCGATGTATTCGTAACCTCGTAAGCGCAACTCCTCTTAAACCACTGAAAGGATTTTGATGAAACTTTACACAAAGGAAGGACACTATTTTGAGATGTGCATGAAGGAATATGATTTTTTTCTTTAGAAACCATGAAGGGGAGGTAATTTGACTTGGACTTTCGTTGAAGAAAATGTAAAAGAGGCAAAAAAAAGGGTGAATTTTATTTTTGTCAAATTTTGACAGAGTATTTTACATTGGCACCCTTACAAAAAGTTATTTCTTGAAGATTATATCATTGTCCATACTTGTATTGTGTCCAAACCCACTTAAATTTGCACTTACCATATCGATTCAGGGTTCGATGAGTGGGGGGTATATTTGGCTGCCCTCGGTGACAGCTCTTGTTTAATTTTAAGTCTGAGTTGATATCTCAGTAACTGTTCATGGTAGGATCATCTAATCTTGCATGTGCATGCATCTTTGACAGAAAGTCAGCATCCAGGCAAAATTAGGTCACTTTGACCTATATTTTCCACATGGTTGACTTACATTCAAGTTTACATCCGAGTTCAGATCTAAGTAACTGTCCATGGTAGGATCATCTGATCTTGGATGTGTATGCATCCTTGGTGGTTGGTCAGAAAGCAGGCAAAATTAGGTCACTTTGACCTATTTTTTCCACATGATCAACTTTTATTAAAGTTTACGTCTGAGTTCAGATCTAAGTAACTGTACATGGTAGGATAATCTAACCTTGCATGTGCATGCATTTTTGGTGGTAGGTCAGCATCCAAGCAAAATTAGGTCACTTTGACCAATATTTTCTGCATGATTGATTTACATTCAAGTTAACGTCCCAGTTCAGATCTAAGTAACTGTACATGGTAGGATAATCTAACTTTGCATTTGCATGCATCTTTGGTGGTAGGTCAGCATACATGTAGAATTAGGTCACTTTGAACTAAATTTCTGGATGATTGACTTACATTCAAGTTAAGTCCCAGTTCAGATTTAAGTTACTGTACATGGTAAGATCATCGAACTTTTGTATGCATGAATCAGGGATGGTAGATCAGCACCCTTGCAAAATTGGGTTTCTGTGTCCATGTGCCATAAGGACATGAACTTTGTTATTGTTGATTACTTAAGTTTTAATGTGAATGCAGTGTTTCAGCATCAATTAAATAGTAAATAGGAGATAAACTGGTTGCTCAAATTTCAGGATCTGAGGAGGCTAATTGTAGATTTTACTGATGCAAATTTAGTTTCCAGCTTTTAAGATTGGTCAGACATTGGATATTTGGACACTATAATCTTAGATTTTCCCATGAAGATTGTAAAATACAATGGGTTTACCTAATTTCTAATGCAGTACCAAAAAGAATTTTTCTAATCAATTTTGTAATTTTTGAAAATCTATCGGTCAAATATTAAATCATTGATTTTATCATATGGCAGACAGCCAATCAAATTGCACAACACACAACCACTATTTAACTTTCACTTTTGTTATAAATAATACATTGTGACCTGAAAACCAGAATACTGAATGATAAGTTTTTCAAATGTAGGTGCGTTTTGATTTGTGAAATTGCATGTGTATTTTTTCAAGAAGTGACAAATTACGTACTGCAATATGTGAATGTGCATGCTGTGAACTCATGTAATTTTAAACTGAAGTTAAACATTTTCCATAAATTTTCTTGTTTTACAGTTTGATTCATTGAAAAGATTGGGAAAGCTTGTTACCATAGCAATGAATTCTACTACTATGAGAAATCTAAGTATAGAAAAGGCTAGAATCAAAGACACATCTATATCTACTGCAGGTATTCATTTTTATTTTGACTTGTTGATGAAGTCTTTCATAATTGAAATATAATGCATTTTCTACAATGTATAAACATTTTAAACATTTTAGACTAGACAAACTTTAATGGCTTGAAATCCAAGGTAAAATGAAAAACAGTTCAGGCTAGAGGGGTGTTTGTGGTATGGAGGTAAACTTATGTTTAATCTTGAATAGACAGACAATAAAAAAGGGCTGGAGACACCCATGGTGTTAAATTTCACCGTGTATCATCCGTACACAGGATATAGGTACCAAGACTGGTTTTCGTTTAAATTTCAATGACGGTTACCGTAAGTGTACGTGGATTCCAGTTTATAGCTACTAAGTAGCTATACTGTGGTACCCCTTACACTAATGGTAGATTTCATTGAAATTTAAACAAAAACCAGTCTTTGTACCTATATCTTGTGTATGGATGGTACACGATGAATTTATTGCAGTTTGAGTAATCAATGTTCCACTGTTTGTACATTTTTAAAAAATTATTTAACCTCCAACATCATCATTAATCTATACAAATGCAAAATAGTCACCACACACTGATATAAGGCTTTTTACAGTTTTGTAGCTGGAACATTTTGTGCAGCATTAGCTAAAAATAGCTAAAAATTTGAATATGACCCGCATCAAACTTATCACCCGTGTGGGTCATAGAAATCACCCCCATTCGAAAGCTTTGACCCACAATGACCCCCATTCCCTTAAAAATATATATATCCAAAAATAATGACTATAGGTTGCTTAATATTTAAACCTTATTATCCACATTGAAGCGTTCACTGGACATAATTAACAAATTAGCCTTCCTGTTAAATAAACACTTTTATGGCAATGTTTACCTTCAATAAACTAATTAACCTGGTCAATCAGGCTTCACCTGTATGATTATTGACAATTAATTGCCCTTGAAATAGGATTTTGCATACTGTCAGATCTTTTTTACTCCCAATAATTGTGTTTTTTTTACGATTGTTTATACTTGCAAACACGTCTGGTTATCTCCCTTTTTTTTCTTGTTTTCCTATTTGATATTTTTTAATCAATTCTGAGATCTTATGCTGTTCTCCAGCAATTATTTTATAAATAAAAACCTAATTTAACAAATAAAAAGACCTATTTGCTTATATTTTTGCAAAATATTGTTCTGCTTAGATACCATATAACTGCTTCAAAATTGAATAGATGTACCTTGTTATTGTCATGTTTTTTTAAAACAACAGCTTCTCATGCTTGGATACAGTTCATTGAGGTTAATAATGCCCTAACCTGTCTTAATATAATGCTACTCCTGGACACCAGCCACTTGCATACCATAATTTATAAATATAATTTGCAAAAGTACATCTATCAACTATGTCTTTGATGAGGCAGTAAAAAATAGAACTTCCGTTGACAACCCTTGTTATTATGACCTCAACATATGTCGTGACGCGTTATCACCCCCCAAGGACCAATCACAAAGGGGGTCATCACCCCCTTTGACAGCTCCAGAGGTTGACAGGTATGTTAGCTAATAGACTGTATGTCAGACACATATAAAAATTGATTCATACTACTAGCATTGAAAATTTAAGATTCTAATTTTCTTAATAGTCACTTTAGAACTATTACACTAGTAACTGAAAAAGAGTAGTCTAGAAAACCTTATGTGTTGAAATCAGTAAACTTGTATGCCAAAATCCCTTGATCACAATCTTGTGTTTAAGGATTGTTGGCATATATGTTAAATGATCAGAAATTTGTACTAAACATTAGATACATGTACAACAATTGTTTTGATAGTTTATGCATGAGTCATTCTTTTGTTTGATAGATATTAAGGTGGACCTTGCAGAAGATGAAAAATCACAACTGCAGATCCTTAGTCTGAATGACAGCAATCTAACAGACAGTTTTTGGACTTCAATTGAAGAAGTGTTTCAAGGGAGACAAATCCCTTTAGTGGACATCAACATTGGCTCTAATACAGACCTTTCAACAAAAAGCCTTGAATCAATTACTAAGTTAACTTCAGGTATGACGAAGGGGACTGTACTTATTGATTATAACTGTCTTTCTTATACATTACTTTTTTTCTGGATTATACATGAAAAGATGTTTCATGTTCAAATCAAATCAAATTTAGGCAAAGCCATGGAAAGTTGACTTATTGGTTTTCAGGGCCAAAGTAGTTAAAAACAGTTCAAATTTTAAGAAACATTGTTTTCCAGCTGATAATTCAAAACATGTTAAAATTAAGTACAATTTTTTTTTAGTCAGACGTGAATACATAAATATAAATGTGAGAAGTTTAAACTTAGGTAATTACATTTCATGCATATCCATTAAAAGTCAGTTAATTTGATAGGTGAACATGGATCACCTTGCATATTAATGTGAATTTGCAATTCATGGCAAATGAACTTGTAAAAATATAATCCCAATGATGTATTCTAAAGATTTGTTTGTTTTTTGACTGCAGGTTCAGTTTTTACTTACTTAAAGAACCCACAGATCAAATATGCATATCCCTAAAAAAATATATCACTTGACTGTAACACAGTAAATAGTTAGCACAATTAATTTACAATCTGATTCTGAAGTGTCATTCACACATATTTTATACCTGTGGACTTTAAAATATGATTATTGGTGTTTTCACATGCAAGACAACACCAGTCATTTTGGAAGTTAAAAATTTTTGTCTGAATTTTGGATAGCCTTCAGCCTCCAAACACTTACAAGATATGTCCAATTCAAAAGTCCTTCAATGGTTTTACTGTCCAGAAACTAATATAGCATTGTGAAATTTTCAAAAAGGATTTGTATTTAAAAATTAAGCAATTCTTCCTCCAATTAACTCTAGCCTCTCACCATAATAGTAGTGAAAGTGGTGAACCATTTGCACTGTTGTATTAGGGTAGCCCTTTGCTAAGATTCTTTGTTTTGATATTGACATATCTGTTCCAGATTCAGAGAACATCAGTACACTGAAAAAGGTGAACTTCAGTTTAAATACACAATGTACAGGACTGTCAGATGTATTGGGTAAACTTCAGGATCTACAGTATGTCAATGTACGGCGATGTCGGATCAAAGATTTACACCTTATGTCACAGTTATATACAGCAGGCAATGTGACAACACTGGTACTGGATAATCTGAAGCTGGCTTCTACAGATACACTACAGAAATTACTTGGTAACTTTTCAAAGTTAGAATAATGTGCTTTGCTACTAGTAATGAAAGCAAAAAAAAAAAAACAATACAGAAAATGGGATAATGGTGGATTTTCTTGATCCTTAAAAGTTTACATTTATAATTATTCAATGAAAATACCTATTTTCCTTTAATAACAACTATTAGAACTCCTTAAAAACTCCTGTCTTTTATTAGCAAAGTTGCAATGAAGTTGATACATGTAAATATTGGTTTGGCAATGTGGGTGGGCAGGTGGGTGCATAATCCTTGGTTTCAGGATGATAACTCAAAAAGTTTACATCCAGTTGAAATGAAACTTAAAAATATAGTTAGGTAATAGGAGGGGAGGATTCCTATGCATTTTGGAGGTAGTAGGTCAAAAGTCAAGGTCACAGTGACTGAAAATAGATTGAAAATTTCAGAAAAAATTGGTCTCTGGATAGTGTACATCCAATTGAAATGAAACTTGGATATATTGTTGGGTACTATTAGTAGAAGAACTCCGTTGGATTAGGCAGACTTGCCTACCCTTACGATTTTGGTGTAAGGCTTACTATATTCAAAGTCATCTTACGCCCTTACGATGGTTAACCATTTCCTTACGGTTTGGTCAAATCACGGTGTTTCCTGAAAATTTTCAGTTCCGGTCTGTCATTTTATTTCGGTTCCGTACATTACAGTAAAAATCGGCATTTGCGGTAATAAAAATGATGTAAAAACAATCTCAGAAAATTGTGTTCTTGGTGAGTGTATTGTGTAAATCAATAATGTGCCTTTCACTGAAAGGTAGTTTATGTACTAAAGCATGTTTTATTACATTAAAAAGTGACTTACTATATTTCATCTCAGTTTACGATTTTTGATCAAGCAACTTACTATTTTTGACCTAGAGGGGTAGGCAAGTCTGAATTAGGTGAAAGGAGGTCAAAGGTCAAGGCCACAGTGACCTAAATTGATTTTAGAAAAAAAATATTTGGTTCCTGGACAATTACTCCCAAAAGTTCACAGCTCGGCTAGTGCACCCTGGTTCCATTTGGATTTTCTGTTAATTAAAAAAATCAAAATTCTCCAGAATAGTACTGTATAGTAATTTGTATCACCAGAAAGGTTTGCCTTGACACTTTAGTGATAACAAATTGGTGTATGATAACTGTAGTATTCAATAGGGTTAACAAACTAAAGACAGGAGTTCTGAAGATGTTGTACGTGTTACTATAGGAATAAAGGTATATTTATAGAATAACAATATATCAGTCCAACTTACAAGTAAGGCCATTTTAAAAAAATGTTTCTCAAGCCTGCCTGTGTCTGCCAAAAGATAGCAGCATCAAATTTATTTTTTTTTTTATTTTGAAAGAGTGCTAAAAGCTCAAACTCTTACAAAAACTCAAGTGAATGATTAGATATCTGTGGAATTAAGCTCAGATGTATTAAAAAATTTATTACATAGTGACATCAAAATTAAATTTTGTTGACATCAATGAAATCATGAACNCCCCCCCCCCCCCCAAATTTATAATAAAAAGGCTTGATGAGAAACAAACAATTTATTATATGACCGCAAAAATTTTTGCGGTCGTATATTGGTACAGTGCTGTCGTCGTGGTCGTCTGTAGACACTTTAGTATTTGGTCAATAACTTTTGTTCCAGTAGATCAATCCTTATGAAATTTTTATAAATGTCCTAATGTAGATGTATTGTTAAGCCATAATACATATGAAACTTAATATATTTCAGCTATGCCTGTATACTGTTTTACATTGACAAGTTTGTTTTCCCTATTTCAGAAAATTCCAAAGGATCATCCCTGAAGTCATTAAGTTTGGGTGGGTGTTCCCTGTCTGCAGTAGACATTGTACCACTATGTCAGGCTATAAAGAAAGGTGTCCAGATACACATGTTGAAGTTGTCAGCCAATCGTTTGGAAGATCAAGGTGTGATTGACTTGTCACAAGCACTAAGCAGCTGTAAGACACACCCACTTGCTGTTTTAGATTTATCTAGCAATACCGTAAGTAAGATATCCCGTTACAAGACTTAGAGTTAAAAGACAAATCTTTTATTTAGTTATGGGCCTGATTCTCTGAAAATTTTTTCTTTATCTACTTTTGCTGGTATTGCAGAGCCTTGCTCTACCAGTAGGGCACTTGGTATTGCCTTGCAATACTATCCACACTTGTTTTATTTCATTTCTTTGCATGTCACCAGATGCTTGAAAGGTGAAATGGACATTGATATTTCTTTCAATATTCTGTATTTGGTTCATTATGTTAAGGGGACAAGTATTATATTCAGGCAAGACATATCTCTGTCTACACTTGTTTACAAAGAGGGGTAGGCAAGTCTGTGTTTCAGTCAATATTCCTCAAACAAAACTTCTGAAAAGGGAAAAGTTTGTAAGAACATTGCTAAAGAAGGAATAGAGTTATCAAATTTTTGCTGTCTTTCATTGTATATACTACATGTATCTATTGCAGTTTGGTGATACTGGTGCTCAGAGTTTGGCGAAAATATTTACAGCAAAGGGACATAAATCACAGATACACAGTCTGAATGTCACATCAAATAATATTGGTAAATACCTATATACATGTATACTACTATTTCTATGAATTAGAAATCCAAAGTTTCAGAAATCTCTGTAATTTAATCATATTCTTTCATCTTTCATTTTTGAATATCCCAAACATCCATGTAGATATGATGGTCAAAATTACAGTTACTGGCTATGTATTTTGGGACCTGTAAATGGGTACTTTTGACTGAAATCACAATTGACGCCCCATTATATTTAAATATTGTACTGTTATTGGGATTGATATGCATCAAATAATTTCATGTTGACTTATGTCTTTTTGTATACAAGCAAATAGGGAGCCATATTAGACAGATAAGGCCATACAAAATTAATTAATTGGTTCTCAGGCAATTTTTGTCCCCTGCCTTTCGCGAAAGCGTTGGACTATAGAATTCGCCTTTCCATCATTCCGTCATTCCGTCATTCCGGATTTCGTTTCCGGATGATAACTTGACTATCCCTTGCCCGATTCAAACAAAACTTATACAGATGGAAGGAATAGGGAAGGGCAAGAACCCTATTGATTTTGGGGTCAGTAGGTCAAAGGTCAAGGTCACAATTTCTAAAAATAGAATTTATTGCACCAAAATTTGGTCCGTGTGGGAAATTTTTATTTTTTATCCGATTTCGATGGGATTTTTTCCATTAGATTCCTCTCAATGAATGATTTCATATATATGTGCCAACAGATTTCTGGTATCTCTTACTGTTTTCAAAATAATTTGGGTCAAAGGTGTTCGGGGGGTGGGGGTGCCAAAAAAAATTTTTTTTTTTTAATTTTTCATCGGATTTTGATGGGGTTTTTTGCAAATGCTTCCTCGTGAAAAATGCAATAAAACTCTCCCCAAACATTTTTTTCATCTTGTACCGTTTTTCAGGTAAAAGGAACATACAACTCTAAGGCGGGGGACCTTGAGCACTGCTCTATTTTTCATTTAAAATGATGAGGGAGGGAGGTGATTTTTTTTATCTTTTCATTTGTCAAAAAATAGATGAGGCAGCTTTTTACATTGTAAAAACCACCAAAAATGTAGTGAGGGAGGTGATTTTTTGTTTTTATTAACAATGGCAAAAAATAGGGTCAATGAGGGGCTTTTTTCAAGCCTCAAACTAGATGAGGGAGGGCCTGTGAACCAATAAATTATTTTTTTATGGCCTAACATGTTCTGTACAAGGCTTTTGGAGGTAGAATTTCAAATAGCTTTAACATTCTTATAATTCTAATATTATTTGCATATTAGGAAATAAGCTGACATGATTGGTTGAATTTACTTCCGGTAGCAAATTCTGAACAACGTTGACCAAACTACATTTAACATGACCTTTCTAAATTCATACACCAAAACAATCAGGTAGAACAAAAACGTGTGATTGGCATAATAGAAATAAGAATTTATTGACTTATCATCAAATTAAAGAATTATAAGAATGAAACACCATTTGAAAGGAATTTATTGGAGTATAAATGGGACCAAGTCACTCACAAACATCTCGTAAAAGTCCTTCGAACTTCAATTTGTTTGTGAGTGAATTGGTCCCATTTATACTCCAATAAATTCCTTTAAAATGTTGTTTAATCCTAAAGTAAATGTTACACTATATTTTGAATTGCTGGAATCCTGAAAAAACCTCGTAATAAGGTGTGTAAGTGTTGTCATAAACATTTACATTGGGTATGTTAAAATTTTGAAAATGTTTCCTGCCAAAATATGATGTATGGGGATTTTGAAGTTCAAAGTTTTGTTAGAAACATCATTAAGTGGGTCTCTATGGAGTATAAGTGGGATGTGGAATTGGCCTTTTGAGTTAGTATTAAAGTGGGAAAAGGATTGTGGGGAAAAAAAGACCATGTGAAAACTTGAAAGGATGTCCAGCATGAAACAGTAAACACTTAAAATTTAGACTGTGAAACAGGAATAGGTGGCCTTTTTAAGAGTCTTTGTCTAATATTTTTCCTGACAGGGAATCAGGAAAGTGTAGAAAAATTGGCAGGCTTTGGGGTAAGGGTTCCCCCCATCCAGACCCCTTCATAAATTTGGGAAAAAATAAATATGCTGGTATAATTATGTACCCAGAAATCTCAAAATTGAACCTTGATGTCACATTAATTTTTTTATGCCCCTGTGACGTTAAGTTGGGGGGCATATTGTTTTACCCTCGTCCGTCCGTCCGTCCATCCGTCCGTGGGGGTACATGGTTTGTCCGCGCAACTCCTCCTACAGTTTTTATGCTAGAAAGTTTTTATTTTCCAGATCATTTGTACATATATTGAAGATGTGCATGTGATAAGGATTTTGATTTTGGTGCTATTTTGTCAAAAATATACATTGTTGAACTTAGTCATTTTTGGTGATTTTTCATAGAGGGTACATAGTTTGTCCGCGCAACTCCTCCTACAGTTTAAATGCTAGGAAGTTTTTATTTTGCAGATCATTTGTACCTATATAAAAGATGTGCATGTGATAAGGATTTTCATTTTGGTTAATTTTTGTCCAAAATATACATTGTTGAACTTAGTCATTTTTTAGTGATTTTGTGAAAGAGGGTACATAGTTTGTCCGCGCAACTCCTCCTACAGTTTTGATGCTAGGAAGTTTTTATTTTGCAGATCTTTCGTACTTATATTGAAGATGTGTATGTGGTAAGGATTTTGATTTTGGTGACATTTTGTCAAAAATATACATTGTTGAACTTAGTCATTTTTGGGGTGATTTGGTAATAGAGGGTACATAGTTTGTCCACGCAACTCCTCCTACAGTTTTGATGGTAGGAAGTATTTATTTTGCAGATTATTTGTACCTATATTGAAGATGTGCATGTGGTAAGGATTTTTATTTTGGTAAATTTTTGTCAAAAATATACATTGTTGAACTTAGTCATTTTTTAGTGATTTAGTGATAGAGGGTACATAGTTTGTCCGCGCAACTCCTCCTACAGTTTTAATGCTAGGAAGTTTTTATTTTGCAGATCTTTTGTACCTATATTGAAGATGTGCATGTGGTAAGGATATTGATTTTGGTGTATTTTTGTCAAAAATATACATTGTTGAACTAAGTCATTTTTGGGGTGATTTTGTAATAGAGGGTACATAATTTGTCCACGCAACTCCTCCTACAGTTTTGATGGTAGGAAGTTTTTATTTTGCAGGTCATTTGTACCTTATTTGAAGATATGCATGTGGGAAGGATTTTGGTTTTGATGCATTTTTGTCAAAAATATACATTGTTGAACTTAGTCATTTATTGGATGAATTATTAATACAGGGTACACAGATTGTCCGAACAACTCCTCCTAGAGTTTTGAGGCTAGGAAGCTTTTATTTTGCAGTTCATTTGTACCTATATTGAAGATGTGCATGTGGTGTGTATTTTGATTTTGGTTCATTTTTTTCAAAAATATACATTGCTCAACTTTCAATTTTTTGGTGATTTAGTAATAGATCTGTGCAACCTATAATAACAATGTGTTTAGCGGGGGCATCATATGTGTCTTACAGACACAAATATTACTAAAAAATCCCAATTTGATTCAACCTTGCGCGGGGATATGTCATCCTCTAGTTTAAAGTTTCTTTTGTTTAGACTCGTTTGAAATTTCTTTATAAAAATATATTAGCTTTCACAAGTTTAAACAATATAAAGGTCATATTTCATAGATGTTTTTGCCCAAATGTATTAGCTCATTGCAAATTATTCTTATAAATTGTGTGAAAGGAGCTCTTGTTTTGAAAAATCTGTCACTCAAATATCAGAAATGGCATCACATCTTAAATTCACCACACAACTTTGTCATCTCTTGTTTTATATTTTCCAGGAAAAGATGGTCTACTAAATCTTGTGTCTGTTGTTGGAGGAAAATCACCTTTACATCGTCTGTATGCGCAGGGACAGAAGAATAGTTTTATAGAAGCAGATATGGTTGAAGTGTTTAATAAATTGGCCACAGGGTTAGGTAGGCTATTTCATTACTTAATTATATGTATATTTATTTTCACCTTTAAATGCATGATATGTATCCAGTTTTGGAAAATTTCCACAAATACTGTTGTTATGACTTTGTAAATGAATTGAGTTAATTTTCTTTGACATTAGCTCTTGACTTCCTGTTTCAGTGGTTTGCCCTCAGAATTTTTGTCGGATTACAAGTAGATGAGTTTCCAATTGGTGAATTTTCTCAGAAAATTTTGACGTCTTTATATAGATTTTTGGACGTCACAATATTAATGTTATGTGACGCAATTTACTCCAATTGACCCGAGGTCAATCGGTGCAATTCATTCATAAACAGAAATATTGGTCTATTTTAAGCTATTGATTGTCAAAGGATGCCAAAATCTAACTCTCACAAAGTACCTAAATTTTGTCCCAAATATTTTAATGGCATTTGTTTCTTTGGATTTTTCTTGATACAAGCTCTTCCTAGTTTGTTGACATATTTCATCAGATATTTTAGTTTCACAGCAATTAAGAGCCAAAGGAGGCCAAAATGTCACTTTTACAAAGTACAGTACAGTCAAACCTGTCTTATGTGACCTCCCAAGCGAACTCTGAAAAAAGGTCACATAAGACAGGTGGTCACTTAATACAGGTTAAATCAATATGACAATCACTACATTGTTTTTTTTTTGTTTTTTTTGAGTATCCAAAATTTAAAGCATGTCTCTTGCTGTGTACTGTTTCAGAGCTAAAAGAGGCAAAAGAAATACAAAAAGCTTCAGACTTTGCATGGCTCAATTTATTATTTCTGAGCTATAAGGCTTTAACTTATCTCTTTATACTGTAGATGTTTGTCTTTATCGGATGCTAATGGGAATAAACTTTAGGAAGATTGCCCTCAGAATGAATGAAATATGTTAGCTTATACTTCTTCATACTTCTAAAGGAGTGATTTTAAGTGAAACTGTCTTATTATGAAGGAAGAACAGGGGCACCATTCATTTATCATTTCATGAATGGGCATATTCAGAAATGGAAATGCCAATAATAAATAACTGAATTTTTGTCACAGATTTCTTGGCTTGTACTGGAGGGAATGATTTGAAATTTCGTCTGAAGCTTGGAAATGATGAGTTGTATTGTGCAAGTGATTTTCAAGATTGTCAGGCATCCACTTCCTGTTTGCCGATACTTTGATTTTTGTCTCGCCCGCGACGAAAGGTGCGGAAAGCGAGACATATGCGTACAAAGTATGATGGCGGCGTAAACTTTCATGTTAAGTTTTTGTGATTAGGTCACTTTCTCAGTAACTATAAGTGGTAGGTCAATTATATTTGGTATACAGGTTGGTCTTGAGTAGTACATGAAAGTTTGCTATATGGCTTTTGTCTGTGACCTCAATTTCACGGTCCAATGAACATGTAAAGTTTTTGTGCTTAGTTTAGTTTCTCAGTAACTACAAGTGTTAGGTCAATGTATGTAGGTTGGTCTTAGGAAGTACATGACAGTCTGTCATATGGCTTTTGTCCTTGACCTCAATTTCATGGTCTAGTGAGCATGTTAAGTTTTTGTGATTAGGTCATTTTCTCAGTAACTATAAGTGGTAGGTCAATGATATTTGTTATATTGGTTGGTCTTGACAAATACATGACAGTCTGCTAAATGGCTTTTGTCTGTGAACTCAATTTCATGGTCCAATGAACATGTTAAGTTTTTGTGCTTAGTTTAGTTTCTCAGTAACTATAAGTGGTAGGTTAATGATATATGGTATGTAGATTGGTGTTGGGTAGTAAATGGCAGTCTGTCATATGGCTTTTGTCCTTGACCTCAATTTCATGGTATAGTGAGCATGTTAAGTTTTTCTGATTTGATCATTTTCTCAGTAATTATAAGTGGTAGATCAATGATATTTTGTATATATGTTGGTCTTGGATAGAACTTGACAGTCTACTATATGGCTTTTGTCTATGACCTTAATTTCATGGTCCAGTGATCATGTTAAATTTCCTAGGATCTATTCATGTAAGGTCAATAATATTTGTCATGTGGGTTTGTCTTAGATGGAAGATGACAGCCTGCTATTTCGCACTAAGCCCTTGACCTCATTTTCACGGTCGAGTGAACATGTTTTGTTTTTCTGTATCTAGCAGTGGTAGGTCACTGATGTTTGGCATTTTGGTTTTGGGTGATACATGACACTCTGCTGTTTTGCTTTTGTCAGTTTATTTAATTTCACAGTCTATGGAACATGTTAAGTTTTCTGATTTAGGCAATTTGAGTTTTCACATCAATTTTGCGACCAAGTAGGGATGGGCGAGACATCAATTTGGGTCCTCACTTGTTAACTTTGGGTGTCTGTGTCCACATCCATGTCCACATTTAGGTATATATCTTAGTAACTATGAAGGGTAGGGTCATCAAACTTTGTGTACAGATGCATCTTGGGCTTTCTCACAGCCTCCAAGAAAATTAAGTCTCTTTGACCAATATTTTCTGCTTGACTTGCTTTCATTTAATTTTAGGTCCGAGTTGATATCTCAGTAACTGTATCTAACCTTGCATGTGCATACATCTTTGGGGGTAGGTCAGCATCCAGGCAAAATTAGGTCACTTTGACCTTTATTTTCCGCATGAGTGACTTACATTCAAGTTTATGTCCAACTTCAGATCTAAGTAACTGTACATGGTAGGATCATCTTACCTTGCATGTGCATGCATCTTTGGGGGGTGGGTCAGCATCCAGGCAAAATTAGTTCACTTTGACCTATATTTTCCACATGATTGACTTACAGTCAAGTTTACGTCCGAGTTCAGATCTAAGT
The DNA here is from genome assembly GCA_002080025.1 of Modiolus philippinarum. Taxonomy (NCBI): domain Eukaryota; kingdom Metazoa; phylum Mollusca; class Bivalvia; order Mytilida; family Modiolidae; genus Modiolus; species Modiolus philippinarum. The sequence continues at coordinate 94,467 of MJUU01045375.1, forward strand.
AACTGTACATGGTACAATCATCTAACCTTGCATGTGCTTGCATCTTTGGGGGTAGGTCAGCATCCAGGCAAAATTAGGTCACTTTGACCTTTATATCCCGCAAGATTTACTTACATTCAAGTTTAAGTCCGAGTTCAGATCTAAGTAACTGTACATGGTAGGATCATCTAATCTTACATGTGCATGCATCTTTGGGGGTAGGTCAGCATCCAGGCAAAATTAGATCACTTTTCCATTTATGTCTGAATTCAGGTCTCGGTTACTGTACATGATAAGATCATCTAGCCTTTGTTTACATGCATAAGGGATGGTAAATGAGCACCCTGGCCAACTTGGGTTTCTGTGTCCATGTGAGATAAAGAGGCAAACTTTGTAATCGTTGATTACCTATGTTTTACATTCTAGGATTTAACATAAAGAAAATTGGAGTGGGCTGTTCAGATTTACCCAATTTACCTGAGGGATTGTTGATTAACTTATCTTCTCTTGGAGGAGTTACAGGTAGCTTATTTTATTTTTATCTATACCTTTTTCAACTTTATATAATCTCATTTAAAGTAATGGTTTGATATTGTTTGACAATACTTTGAAATTAACCATTACTTCATTTAGCAATGAAAAGATAATGAAAAAAGTTCACATTAGACAAAGTCTCTACAAATACATGGTAAAACCATTCAATGTAACAATGCTTTTATTAGTTCACCTGGTCTAAAAAGCCATGTGAGCTATTGCCATCACTTGACGTCCACCAGTGTCCGTTTGTTGTAAACTTTTTAAAAAATCTTCTTCAACAATTTTTACCAAACTTGGCCTGAATCATTACAAGGGTATTTAGATTCAAAATTGTGCTCAATTACTCCCAATGCCGAACAGCATTGCTGCCATTACTATAAATAGCTTATAGGGGTAAATTGCTGTTTTTGACAAATAACTCAAGAACCATTACAGATATCAAAAATTTGACAAGGTCAAAGTAATCAGCATGACAAGATCTACCTGCCCTGCAATTTTGATGAAAATCCAAAAACCCGCCTTGGAGTTATTGCCCTTTTTCTGTGAAATTTTCAAAATTTTAATATTTTTTATTTTTAGCTCACCTGGCTATGCCAGGGTGAGCTTTTGCCATCACTTTGCATCCGTCGTCCGTCCGTCGTCCGTCTGTCCGTCCGTCGTTACCTCACTTTCAAAAATCTTCTCCTTTGAAACTACTGGAGGGATTGGTTTGAAACTTTATAGTAATCATCTATGACATGTCCTGTACAAACGATTGTCATTTTATAATGATCTGATGAAAAACATGGCCGCTGGTGCTAAAAATAGAACCTAGGGGTAAATTGCAGTTTTTAGCCAATAACTCAAAAACCGATGCAGATATCAAAAATCTGACACCTGGTAAAATTGTTCAGAATGCCGAGATCTATCTGCTCTGCAATTTTGAAGAAAATTGGAAAACCCGTCTGAGAGTTATAGCCCGTTTTCCGTAATTTTTTCAAAATTTGTGCATTTTTTATTTTTTATTTCAAAAACTGTAACAGATAGAGGTGAAGTGTAAATTATAAAAATGTTCAGCATATCAAGATCTATATACTCTGAAATTTTGAAGAAAATCCAAAGGCCTGTGTATGATTTATTGGCCGTTTTTCACTTTTTTTTTTTCTTTTTTTTTTTCCAATGCCATATGGTTATGGGTTATTTCCCTTTAAATTCTGTGTTCAAATCTTCTTTAGTTAACTTTTCTCTTTTAAGCTTTAGAGAAATTCCCTACTATCACTTCATTAAAAAAAATTATTTCTTCCATAATTTAGAGCAAAAACAGTGTTTTTGTGCAAATTTCTGCAATTTTTTGCAAAAATACTGTCTTAATCTTTACCTTATTTGATGTTATAATGATTTGCCTATATAAACATATTGTGTATATTACCTTGAGATTAGTGGTGAATCAATATGAATTCTGTTGACATGAATGTTGAAGAACATTATCAGCTTCATAGACTGCTTACCGGTATTATTACAACTACTTGTAAAGAAAGCCTTTAGTGAGCAGATGATGAAATTAACCTGAAATGAAATTAACATGAATGGATTTGAACGGAACTTGGCATTTATGATGCTTTTGAGGTGCTGACTATAATATATATATGTATTGTGACTTTTATGCCTAAATGTCATCCAACATGGCCATCTGCAGGGAACTTAATTTATTACTCGACTGTATGGAAAGAGCATACAAAGAATTTTTTATCTGAAACAACTTGGCTAGTCACATTAATGTATCTTAGATGGTCCCCTTCAAAACAGATGTCCTTCAAGTCTGCACCTTATGCAAATTGGCTACCAATGGGAAACAAAGTTTAATATAGGAGTACATTCAAAGATCTTCTTCTTTAAAACCATTTGGCCAGTTGGAAATAAACTTTGGCACAATACTTAATTTTCTTTAAAATTGTGTCCTGCAGATCCATTCCTTATCCAAGATGGCATGCAATAGGGAAAATAGTTTAATTAAAGTTGGATCATATAATATAAATGTTTAGTTACATAGTTTGAAAATGAGACCCTTTAACAAATAAGTTGATTTGAAGTTATGTATTGGCCATGGTCCAGGTGAGCGATACAGGCTCTTGAGAGCCTCTTGTTTATCAATAAATCTATAACAGATAGAGGTCAACTTAAAATGCAAAAATATTCAGCATATCAAGATCTACCCACCTAGAAATTTTGAAGAAAATCTGAATACGTATAGAGGAGTCATTGCTCTTTATTTGTCAAATTTTTTGTAACTTTATATATTTTGCCCTGCATTTCAATAATGATTCGAGTTAGAGGTTTAGATTTAAAGCAAAAATGTTTAGTATGGCAAAGACTACATCTTATGATGGAAGTTGTGGACCTCATCCAAGATGGCTGCCAGCGGGGACCCTATGACAAAACACATTCAAAGATTTTCTCCTCTGAGACTTCCTGTCCAATTAAAACCATCCTTGGTCATAACTGTCCTTAGTTGGTTCCCTTTGGAAAATGTGTCTGGCAAGTTCCTATCAGATGCAAGATGGCCACCAGCATACAACATAGTTTAACATTGGACCCTATGGGAAAAAACTTTCAAAGATCTTCTCCTCTGAGACTACTTGGCCAATTGGAACCATACTTAGTCACAACTGTCATTACCTGGTCCCCTTTGAAAAATGTGTCCAGCAAGTCCCCATCAGATCCAAGGTGGTTGCCAGGAGGGAACTTAGTTTAACATTGGACCCTATGGGAAAACACATTCAAAGATCTTCTCTGAGATTACTTGTCCAATCAATACCATACTTGGTCAAAACTCTCCTTAGTTGGTCCCCTTTAAGAAATGTGTCTGGCAAGTCCACATCAGATCCTAGATAGCCACCAGCAGGGAACTTAGTTTAGCATTTGACCCTATTGGAAAACACATTCAAAAATCATGTCCCCTGAAACTACTTAGCTAAGTAGAACCAAACCTGGTAACAATTGATCTTTATTGGCTGTCTTTGAAAAATGTGTCTGGCAAGTCCATGTCATATTCAAGATGGCAGCCAGTGGAGAACTTACATTGTAATTTAACATTGGACCCTATGGGAAAACCCGTTCAAAGATCTTCTCATCTGAAACTACCTTTCCTATTTGAACCCTACTTGGTAGCAATGGTCCTTTGATAGCCCACTTTGAAAAATGTGTCTAGGAATTCACATTAGATCTAAGATGGCTGCTAACGGGAAGCATAGTTTAAAATAGGACCCTAAGAGAAATGCATAGAAAAATCATTTTCTTTGACACAGTGGGCTATATAACGTCTATGTTTAGTATCACACTAGAAAAAAAGACCCTTTATTATTGAGGTTATTGTCTATGCTTGCTGTGGACCAGGTGAACCACAGGCTGTTGAGAGCCTATAGTTGTTGTTCTTCATCATGAAGTCAGCATGAGGCCTTCAACAATGAGCTTTGCTAATACTTCATAGTAAGTTTAAGGACAAAGTTTGAATGGTTCAGTAAGTGTGCTTGCAATTTATTATGGTTTTATCTATATGACAGAAAATTTAATGGACATGATTATCTGTTTGCTGTGCTGTCAACTATATGTAAGCAAAACTAGCTGCCGAAAAGGTGGTTGTTTTGCTGAACATTTACGTTCTGTTAAAAATTCAGTAGAACTACCTGTCTTAAATCATTTTGTCTTCCTGGCCACAGCTAACAGGATCTACAGGTCACCAAGGCATTCTAACTCAAGTGGATGGAGGTCAAAACCAGAGACATGTGCTTGAACATCCTTCATCCATCACTTCAGCATTGATTACCTAGCATATTCACAGAATGCTAATAATGTTTTCTTTAGATCTTTTGTGTTTTCAAGTGCAGAGCTCATTCAATTTTTGTCTGGGAGAAGTCAGTATTAGACATTTGATTTAATCCAAGATGACAGACCTGTTCTTTTAAAACCCTCGTGAAAGAAGTTAACTCCTAAAATTTTAGCATGTATTCTCTCTATTTTATTAATATTTCATATTTTCATGTTATTGCTCTCCATGTACGAGAGCTACAATAGTGTTCTTATTCTGTCTAAAAATGTGCTATTCTGTTTTGTCAGGAGATATTGGAGCCTTGTTAGATAGTATGAGGATTGTTACAGATTATCCTAGTGATAAGGAACCTACAATGACATTTGGTCATATACAGGAACTTTGTGCTTGTCTAAAAAATACAGGTTTGTAATTATTTTGTCATTAAAACAGCAATAACCTACAAGTAGTAAATCTGTCCAAAAAAAATTTAAAAAGTACACTGGTCTCATCTGACGCCGTTTTGATTGCAGAAACATGACAAATTATACAAAAAAAAAATCAGAAACCTTTATTGATACTGTCTAGTTAATCATGATAATGCAAAAGCAAGTGACAGCTTTCAACATATCTCTATTTACAATATGAAAAAGAAAGGAAATTGGGTAATTGTCAAGGAGACAACATTCCATCTCCAGGTTTAAACAACCTAAAACAAAGCATCTAGGGGTCATGATACGGGCTTCAATGCAGTGAGGAACCTCACACCAAATAGCAAGCCCTTAATGGCCCCAAAAAGGTAAAAAGGGAATAAATCAATGGAAACAAACCACATCCAGTAAGGGCTGTTCCAGAAATAATTGTATGGGGGGGGGGGTCGTAAGGCACTTTAATAAAAATTNGCCTTCGGACCCCCCCCCCCCTCCCCCTTTACAATTAATTCTGGAATAGCCCTAACTTGAATGTCAAGAAACTAAAATTTTATAATAAGAAGACGAGGATAAGCCAATGACTTGGGACAGGCGCAAAAATTTCAGTGGTGTTAATGTTGTTTTATAGGATCCAAACCCTCCCCCTTTGTGTGGTGAATGGCTAAAGATAAATACACAAAAATACTCGCAGTAAAAATCAAACTAGAAAAAAGTCCAGCTTATTAAGACAAGTACCGTTACAATCAAATACATAAAACATGAAGACAATACACACGGGTACTGTCCTGACAAATGCTCGCAGTTCTTGACAGCTAGCTTAGGACATAATTTCCATTAACTATGATATCAAGTCTTCTTACATATGTTATGATTTTGGTTTACATAATTATCTGTGCTTATCATCAGATTCTTAAAAACAAGTATTTATTTTCTCAGCTTCATGTAATAGGATTCTCATGTGTAAACTATCATGTATATATTCTTATAAGACGTGTCAGTTTTAATGACTGTTATGAAGTCTTATTTTGATTTACGAAAATAGGTAGTCCATCTTGTGTTTGGTCATCTGAAGAATGGGGACTGATTACGGGATCCAGTAAACCCACCACTGATGCACCGTCATGGTTACAGGTATGACAGTGTATAAAAAATAATACTACATTGGAAACCCTTAAACCCAACCTCTGAAAACCAGATTCCTCTAGAAACCGAACAATTTGTTTTGTTCCAGGATTTCACCTATATCAACAAGTAAAAATTTCCTCTGAAAACCAGCTCACCCAAATTCAACTTTATGGCCGTATAGATAGGTCCAAGAATTATATTGATTTGTCAAATTCAACTCTTTAAAATAAACAGAAGATAATTGCTGACTTTCTAACAACTAAATTCAACATGTCCCAGATCTATTGCCATCTACATCTATTAATGGTGTATTTCAATCCATAACTGTCAGTCTTAATTGAGGTTTACAAGAATGTAAGAAATCATACTGAAATAATTCATTTAAGGCCTAAATTGACCTTAAAAATTAAAATCTTGCCCTTTTGGTATCAGTATTTGATTTGTCCAGAACCTCTTAAAACAGGCCGATTCCTTTGGGCCAGATGTTGTCTGTTTTGTGTTTTACTGTTTATAGCATCATTTCCTATGGTATATAGTGATAAGAAAACAATTTATATTAACAATTCAAATTAAATGTAATAAACTATGAAATCATTTAATATGATGAGTGATATATTACACCTTCCACACAATACACACACAAAGTCTCTGCTTTGAAATACATATTCTGATTTAAAAATTGCACCCAAATTACTTGTTTATGAGAGTACTTTACTAATTCAAGCAGAAAAGTAGGCAAGTCTGAAAAAAATGGAAATCTGGTAATAACAGTGAGAGTTACTTGTTTGAAAGACAAGTTGATTAAGTTTATCTGAATACAATCACTGTAACATTTAACCGCTGCATTCAGAGATATGAAAAAAAGGTTGTAAATACAATGTGCAAATGTGCATTGAAAGGTTTTTTTCATTCACCTTGGCCAGGATACTACTTAAACTGCCCATCATGATTAAGGTTGTATGAGGGTCTAAAACCTGTCAGATAGATTTTTCTGATATTTTCATTACTTAAACTTTGATATAAGAGCATACAAAAAATAAAATAAAAATTCACAGGTCACTGGCCATATAATCATGAAATCTATCATTTAAAAATCAGTTGTTTTGGTTTAAATATTAGGAGAAATTAGCAAATTAAACTAAATTTTAATTTATTTCAGTTACATGAGATAGACTTTTTAAATATTTGTTAAATTGTCACCTAATATACTTTCATTTGATTTGCATGAAAAAAATATGGGGTCATTGAACATATTTTTGAATAAAAGTTGAAAATCTGATATTTTCCTTTAATTTCTATACAAATTACCTCACTTAATAGAACAATTATTAATCAAATTTTAACTATTATAAGACATTGAAAATTATTTTGCCAACATTCCCATTCTGAATTCAATTTTTATGCCCCGCCTACGAAATAGGAGGGGTATATAGTTTTCAGGTACGTTGTCCTTACGTACGTACGTCCGTAATGCTCAGGTTAAGGTTTAGGTTGAAGGTAGTTTACCTTGAAGGAGGTATGATATCTTGATGAAACTTTGTATACAGATAGGCCATGACCTGAACTGCAACATTTTGGAATGAAACGGATGCTGTGACCTCAGGGTCATGGGTCATTGACTTTGAATATCAGGAGTGAATATTTGATATACTACAGGTTAAGGTTTAGGTTGAAGGTAGTTTTCCTTGAAGGAGGTGTGATATCTTGATGAAACTTTGTGTACAGATAGACCATGACATGAACTGCAACATTTTGGAATGAAACAGATGCTGTGATCTCAGGGTCATGGGTCATTGACTTTGAATATCAGGAGTGAATACTTGATATACTACAGGTTAAGGTTTAGGTTGAAGGTAGTTTTCCTTGAAGGAGGTTTGATATCTTGATGAAACTTTGTATTCAGATAGACCATTGACATGACCTGTAACAATTTTGAATGAAACAGATGCTGTGAACTCAAGGTCATGGGTCATTGACTTTGAATATTAGGAGCGAATATTTGATATACTACAGGTTAAGTTTTAGGTTGAAGGTATTTTACCTTGAAGGAGGTATGATATCTTGATGAAAATTTGTATGCAGATGGACTCTGAGATGAACTGCAAAATTTTGGAATGAAATGGATGCTATGACCTCAAGGTCTTGGTTCACTGACTTAGAATATTAGAAGTTAATGTTTGATAAAATACAGGTTAAGGTTTAGGTTGAAGGTTGTTTACTTCAAAGGAGGTTTGATATCTTGATGAAACTTTGTATAATGATACATCATAACATAAAACAGCAATGTTTTAGTGCCAAACAGATGCTGTGACTTCAAGGTCATGGTTCATTGGCTTTGAAGTATATGATTGAATATTTGATAATGCTCATTGATTTCATTTTGAAATTCTTCTTAGCATCTTTTTTGTCCTTTATGTTTATTTTCAATAACTGAATTGCAAAAATCTTTTATTCCAATTTTGGTTAATTTCCTGAAACTCTCCAAGACCATTTAATTTTGGAAATTTTACCTAGCAACCATACATTTTTTAATTTCTTTTTGTCAAAACACCAATTTTCAATAACTGAATTGCAAAAATCTTTTATTCCAATTTTGGTAAATTTCCTGAAACTCTCTAAGACATTTAATTTTGGAAATTTTACCTAGCAACCATACATTTTTTAATTTCTTTTTGTCAAAACACCAATTTTCAATAACCAATTTTCAAAAAATCTTTGATTCCAATTTTGGTAGATTTCCTGAAACTCTCCAAGACCATTTAATTTCGGAAATTTTACCTAGCAACCATACATTTTTTAATTTCTTTTTGTCAAAACACCAATTTTCAATAACTGAATTACAAAAATCTTTTATTCCAATTTTGGTAAATTTCCTGAAACTCTCTAAGACCTTAAATTTTGGAAATTTTACCTAGCAACCATATATTTTTTAATTTCTTTTTGTCAAAACACAAATTTTCATTAACTGAATTACAAAAATCTTTTATTCCAATTTTGGTAAATTTCCTGAAATCGTCAAAAAACCCTTAATTTTGGAAATTCTACCTAGCAACAATGTTAATTCAATTCTTTTCATTTAAAGTAGACATTCTCCAAATATGGATTGCAAGTATTCTTGATTCCAATTTTGGAAAAGTTCATGAAACTCTCTAAGACCATATAGTTTTGGAAATTTTACTTAGCAACCATACGTATTTGATGATTGCTAGGTACAATTTCATGTTAGCTTCTAGATGTATAGATGATGAAATAAATGTCACTAATGGTCATTAATTATGTATGATCAGTAGCGGGGCATAGTGTCCATTGACACAGATTCTCTTGTTTTTTATCAGATGCCCAAGAATGGTGCATGGTTTTAACCCCCGTACTACCTTAAGCTGACGTCTGGTCTAAAACTTGATTCACTCCAAGAAACCAAAACATTAAAGAGATAATTGCAACAACACTGAATCGTCTTCAAACTTCTGTGGTTCTAACATGCTGTGTAACTTTATATGTTATCATATGTTTCTGCTTTGGCTGATTTTGATTACTTTCAATGTTTGAATATTATATCTGACATTAGGAAATATTCTTACCAGATGGAAAGTTGATAATGGCATTAGCTTGCAAATGTTCTTATTCATGAAAATTCAAAATTAAAGGATACATGTAGACATCTATGTGTGAATAAAATCAATGGTGTAATTTCATGTGGCTGATTGTTTTACATTAAATTAAAAGGGTTGTTACATTTAAATGAAATAAAAAAGACACTTACATAGCACCAGGGAAACTACTTTAAATCCTTTTAGTGGATGGTTATATTTAGCTAATATTCCAATTGAGAATAAATTTATCTTAAATGTTTTGAAAGTATTTATATGGATGGCTAACCTATTTTTGAAGTGTCTTCCCTGGGTCCATGTTTGTTTCAATGGAACATCCCCAAGTTGTTTCAATTCTGTTTGCATTACTATAATACTAATAATGAAAAATTATTTACATTGTGTGTATAGCTAGAAGGAAGTAGATCTAAGGCTTTGTATCTTAGCAACCTGCCTGGCAACACAACACAACAGAAAATGGATGCTATGTTTGAAATGGAGGCTGATTGTAATTTAAATGAAGTCTGTTTGATGAAGGTAATTGTTATTGGATTACATGTACAAAGTGGTACTTTTCTATGATTTTGATTTGTTTGTTTGTATGGTGTTTGAATGTTTGATTGATATGCATTGTCAAATGCTCTCTTAACACAAAACTTGTCAGAACACATGCATCTACATTCCTAAATATATATGTTCAATTTCCAGATATTACCTGTGTAAAAGATTTCTTAAGTGAAAAAATATATTTACTTTTAAGAGTTAAGACAAAGTCATTCAAGCATGATATCTGCCTAATGCAGAATATAAAATAACTATGGCAAACAATTCTCATCTTTGACTTTTTATGCAAACTTCTATTGTACATTCTTGTGATTTGTGATTTAAATACCTTGAACTCCTGTTCAGAATAGAAAATTTGCTATTGAGATATCCCTTTGAAATAATGTATCAATTTTAGAGAGAAGAAATCCTGAGAAAATTACATTACATGTACATACATGGACAAACCAGTTTCATAGCTGTTTTCTCCATATATACCTTTATACTTTATATGCATTAATTTTTAGTAGAATTTCATGGAACAAATTTACCATTTAATTCTGTATATATTTATATACAAAAGATTATACTATAACAATTCAGAATAATAGAATCTCTAAAAGTATAAATTTCTAATTTTAGGACCCGATTACAAGAAGTATAAATGGAATTGGATGGGTTTTAATGGCAGATGACCAGTCTGTAAAAAAGGCTGTTGACTTTTTCAATTCAGGTGATGTAAGTATTTGTACCTGTTATCAGTGAATCAACTGTTTACTATTTACACTATAAGTGTAGGAAATTACAGTAGACATACACATGTCTTTAGATAGTACGGGGGTTAAAAACTGTGCATCTTGCACATCTCACAGAAAATGGAATTCACAATGGGAATGTTGGCGAAATGACTTTTGATGTCTTATAATAGTTAAATTTGATAAAATATGCCAATTTTATTGGGAAACCATACATAATATCAAACCTTTTCAGCAAATTCCTGTTCTATTAAGGGGAGATAATCTGTATAGAAACAATAGGAAAAAATCAGTTTTTTGCCATTTATTCAAAAATTAGTTCAGTGACCCCCAAATTTTTTTATGCAGATCGAAGGAATGTTTATAAGCTACTAATTTACCAAATTAAAAGAAAAAAATGTTTCTGATGTTACTAAAATGAATTACTTGTTAAAAGTCTCTAATTTTCCCTATCATTTCAACCAGAAATAGATGATTTTTATATGACAGATTTCACGCTAATATGGCCGGTGAATTTTTATTTTATTTTAGTATGCCCTACTAACATAGTGTTAGTCATGAAAATATAAGAAAATTCTATCTGTGCTGACCTCCTCTGGACATCAGTCATTTGTTGATTCTGTCTAGTGTACTGCTTTTGTAGTATACAATATAAAGTAACAATTAAATAAATAGAAAGCAATGAAATTTTTTGTAATCCCACATTACATCCAAATTCAATGGATACAACCGAGGTAGTAATCTCTATCAATCACAAATTCACATACAGATGATCTTGACGGCTCAAGTTGCAATAGTTTGAGCACCATTGTTGTCTCGAACACCTTTTCCGGTCCCTTTATCCAGGTTTAAACATAGTTCGACCTGAATTGCTAGAACACCCTCTTACTCTAAATGTTTTATCTGTCCCTGGGTTTTATATTAAGCCATATTAAGCCATCAATATTGGACTTTACATGTAAATCAAATAAAAAGGAGATTTTTTGCCGGTTTTATTGAAGCATTATGATATGTTGTAGGCATTCTGATGTTTATAATTCGACTTTGATTGTTGACCTTATGACCTAAAGGCAGGTTTTTGTAAGCTCTGTGTACTGGTCTATTACTGATTTTTATTCATGACTATTATTTGTAATGATTATGATGATGTAAGTAGGACACATTATAAAATTATGGTCTTTTGTAGAGGTCGATATGAGTTTTAATAGACCCAAAAATTGATATTGACCGACGCTGGAGGCGGAGGTTAATATCTGAATTTTTAGGTCTATTAAAACTCATATCGACCGATACAATAGACCCATCATTGTTTTATTACACAATAATCAGCTTACGTGGTAAAATAAGGTTTTTCAACAATTTTCTTTCGGGATAACATATCTTGTATAATTGTCAACGGTAGTTGTACATTTGTATTTACTTTTCAATGTGCTTTCCAATCTTTTCATACAAAGATGAATGCATCAGGCAGCTATCAGTACATTATTTTATGTTCATGACATTTTTCATTAATTTTATATAAGGTAATAAAAATCTCTCGATTCTGCAACATATATGCACATCTTTTTTCAAAGATTAGATTTTTTCATGACATATTATGAGAATTTGAAATTGCGTCCTTAAAGTCTTTTAGGGAAATAATAAATGAACAACACCTACCTTGTGTTACTACGACACAGTCTGATTCCCAGCTCTAGAAATTGAGGTGAAAATTGCAGAACTGCTAAAAAGCATACCCAGATTGTGTATCGCATTATCTTAATTTCGATCACCTTCCGGGTATTTGTAAATAGCTATCTACTTGTTGCAAAATGATTCTAATGTGAACTCAAAACAACAAATGTCTGCTTCTAGCCCAACACCATTTTGTCACTTTGTTATGTTGGGCTTCCTGAACATACTTATAATAAAGCCTTTCTGATTGGCTGATATTCTCGTGACTCCGTGGAAATCTGTTTTTCATTGGCTATTTAAATAGATTCTCAAAATAGATTTCGCGAGTCAATATCGTTTTTAAGCAGACCTGAGAAATGAAAGTGAAAGTGAAAGCGAGTCAATTCGATTGTTAATTGAATATCATGTGACAGGTTTTCATCCAATAGATTAACACTATTATAATCATTATGTAATAAAACATGATATTGTATAAAGGAGTTTAATCAGCAACAATTGTTACTAGTGTCTATTGGGGATAGATCAAAGGTTGAACTAACAAAATTCTTTCAAACTACAGGAGTATACAACATCAGTCAATTTAAAAATACTGTTCAAGTGATACATGATAAAGTGATTTGTCAACAGATTTCATTGGTCGATTTTTATTGGTGATCTGAATTTCAATTGTAGAGACCAAAATATATACTAAACTATAGTCCATGTCGATCAGATCAAGAAAACTTATTAAGATTGAAAATAAACTTATAGTGATGAAAAAACTGTTAGACTCAAAACTATTTACTAGACACTTTTATAAAAATATTTTTAACAGGCAAAAGTATTTGGTCAACCATTTAAGATTTCTAGAATAAATGTCAAAGTTGATGATGAAGCAAACTCATTGGCAGAATCACAGGCTAGGTAAGTATAATATCAACATGATTAAGGGTCAGTGTGAGCTTTTGCCATTATTAACTTAGTGACAGGGCAAGTACAATGCACCCTCTTTTACCACCCCTCTTTCAAGGCGGTCCCTCAACTTATCGCTAAACATTTTCAAGGGACATTTTTTTAAATTGCATATTTTCCATGTAATTTATTCCCTCTATATATATCGCCACCCTCACTTATCACCAAAATTTTCTCTGGTCCCAAAGGTGGCGAGTGACCATATAACAAGGGTGCACTGTACCTATAATATCAACATGGCAAACGGTCAGTATGAGCTATTTCCATCATTAACTCATTGTTGGAGTCACTGGCTAAATAAGTACAATATCAATATATCAAGGGATCAGTGTGACCCATCACCATCATTAACTTAATGGCAGAGTCAAGGACAATTTATTATAAAATCAACATGCCAAAGGGTTAATCTGAGCTTTTGCCATCTGACACTAAATCATTGGCGGAGTCACATGCTTAGTAAGAATAAGATCAAAATACCACAGGGTCAGTATAAAGTATTGTCATCACCAACTTGGTGCTAAATACATGCAACTTATCATGTCAAATAGTTGGTGTTAGTTTCAATTTTTGCCACTAACTTTTGGCAGAGTCCCTGGCTAATTAAGTCTATCAAAGAGTCAATGTGAGTTATTGCCACTAAGATTTAGCTCATGGCTGCCACAACAAAATAGATGTCAGTCATTTTGATCCTTTCTGAAAAATACTTAAGCAATTCGATTCAAACTGTTCAGTGTCAAGATTTTGATTACTAAATCTATTCAAAAGGTTTTATTTTCGTGATTCTCACTTACATTTTGTAAGTAACATTTTTAATAAAACAAATTTATGCAAGGGCCGGGGTATTTTTGTGAATGTGTGCCGATTGCAAAATTAGCGAAAATAAATTCTTCTCGAAAATTTCCCCTTTTGCAGTAGTGTGATAAAGCTGTAACATTGCTCACATGGGATGAAACACATATTAAACTTACTTATAAAAATGTAAATAATTCTGTCTTTCTTTTCAGTATAAAGTATGAATTTTTACTTAATTTTAGGGAGGACTTTGAAAAGAGACAGCAATTAAAACAACAAGAAGCCCAAGAATACAAATCTTTGATTCAACGGTCAACAGAGGAGTCCTGGAAACGTCATGCATATAGACTGGCACATCCTGCTTATGCCGACGGCAGGATATGGTAGAGTTATTCAAGATTCTAGTTGACTAGTAAATGAACTATGTTAAGATTAATGTCAAACACATGTGTGTATTGCCTTCAAGGGATAGAGTATTTTCCTTACACCTTTTTAAGTCTAAATGTAGTGCCAATGATAAAAGGATGTTTCTAGGAAATTACTTTACATCAGCTACTTGTCATTATGTTTGAAGATCTGATAGTATAGGATATATGTTTTCCATTATATGTACCATTTAGTTGTCAGGACAATTACCAAACATTAACTCTGAATGACTGAGGCAAAGTAGGTTGACCTCCTTGTTCCATCGCAGCAACCTTTTCTGCAGCCAATTTTACAAAAATCTTTGAGACATATTTTAAGTAAATATGAGATGTTTAAAACTTGTTGATAATTTTTTGTTTTAAGATTTTTTGTGAAAAGGGCAACTGATCTTTTTTCACTTCATTTTCCTGGAGTAACTTTTACTTTAAAAGGTAAGATTGTAAAGGTAATTAAATGTAATTAGTAGATTATCATCCCTTTCCTCCCCTCTAATATTGACCTGTCCCAATTTTTATTCATTTTTGCCATTTCTGGTTATTATTTGATCTGATTTATACACCACGTCTTCAATTAGATGAATTGACTATATGTCAAGACAGATATAATTTGTCCATTAGTATTGTTATAACATGATCTTTAGACCTTTAGCATACTTGTTACCACTAGGGAAGCGATACCCAGGATCGAGGTACCTTCATATCTGAGTCTATATGGCCAGTTTGGCTCCTGGCAGATGGGAGTTAGTAGCCCATCTGTATATTCTACTAACCCAATACTGTGTGTCTAATGATAGACTGTTTGAAAATATTAAGTAGCCTTGGCAAAATTTAAGGGTTGTGGGCTGCTTGGCCCTTGGGTAGGTTCATCCCTGAATAACATAATTGTGTGGGGAGTAGGCAAAGAATTGATTTTATAACTTTATTTTTTGCTAAAAATGATGTGTGTTGATGAGAGTTTAATTTCCTGTTAGTCTGGGCTAAGTGCTGTTTAATTTAAACTGTCAATATAGAACCTGGTAGATTAATATTGTGTGACTCATGAAAATGTAGTCCCATCCCTGACTAAGGCATTGTGAAATGCAACTTTTCTTGTTAAATGGTTTGTTTCTAAATGTATCTACAAGCATTTTCAGAACTTAGAATAGAAAAAAAATCAAATAAAACTAATATAGAAATTATAGTAATTTAAAGAAAATATAAGTAAAGACAGCAAAAGGTGTATTTAATTGTTTTCTGCAGTTTTTTGGCTTCTGTACAAAAAAGAAATTCAAAACGACTCACGGTAATAATTTTGATTTATTAACAGATAAAATGATAGTACAGGACTATGAAATAATTTTTTTCATGACCTATAAATATTTTGAAGTTCACTAATCAAGGTAGAAGTAATAGAAAATTTGTTGAATGAGTGACAAATATTTTCTAAAAGTAGGGAAAAGTTTTCTACCAATAGGGTCTGTAAGTCTCGTACAATTTAGGAACTTCTGAGATCAAAAACTACCTGGAAGTTACATTTAATACAAAGATATATGACATTTCAAACAAAAATTTGAACGTCATAATCCTCAGACGTCATGTTTTGGCGGGAAGCGTTTTTGAATTGCCTGTTTATGGTGAATTCTTGTGAGTCACATGACCAGACTTACAGACCCTATATCATTCCTTATGGTTGTAGGAATTAAATTGTGATGCATTTAGATATGTTAGCATTTACCCCATTTCCTTTCTTTTTTATATTTGATATAGTATTATTTTGTTATTTTTTTATTGATAAGCATTAACTGTGATAGAAATGTTGTTAATATTTAGTTTGTTTTTTTTTTATCGGGTAGTTAGATGTCATTTATATTGTTGCTACAAGTTCTAAATGAAAACTGTTGAGCTGTGATAGTTTTATATTCTTTCATTTTATATTTATGGCTTTTCAGAACATCAATTTGTTTTTATTTTCTTTATGCAGCAAGTGTTATCTATTTATTTTCCTCAACCGCTAAAATAATTTCTTAAAGCTGACTTTGTAAATGTTTAAAATAGATACATTTTTTCCAGATGATGCTCCTAGTTGTGAGCTGATGCTTTTGATATGATACCAACTTTGTCACAATAAATCTTTGTATTGGCTTAATCTTACTCTAACATTTAAAACCAACATTATTGTTCTTGTTTATTGTAGTGTTATTATGAACAAACATGCGACAAAAAGGCCACAGAATTTTCTTTTTTTTTTCATCTATCAAGTTGTGACTTATTGAATTTGATAATAGCATGCTTTAAAATGATTTAAATTTTAAATTTTAAATAATAAAAAACATTTCAAAAGAACCCTGTAGATATTAAACTAACGAAATCTTTTTAGTAATACCACTCTCTTTTTAAACATGCTTCATGCTTAATACAGAGTAGCCAGAGACTTACAATGATAAATCGCCTTGATAGACATATCACTGTTTAGTGAAATGAGTACATTTTATTTCCTGTTTGATCTATATAATATGTTTTTATGCCCCCAGATCGAGGATCAGGGGGCATATTGGTTTTGTCCTGTCTGTCTGTTTGTCTGTGCATCCGAAACTTTAACCTTGGCTATAAATTTTGAACTATAGGAACACTGGAATTACAAAGTTTGAGATATCTGAACGTGGAGCAAAGAGTAAAACAATCAAGACTGAACCACACGCATAAAATCTTCAATAAAAAATGTCCATCATATCTAAAAAACAACTTTGTAAAAATAAATGAACACCATAAATATAATACCCGATCAAGTCCCTTTAATTTTGTAATACCTAAGATTAAAGGCACAGAATCAACATCATTTTTTTTTATAACGCTATCCAAGTTGGAACTCACTTCCTCATTCCATCAAATCTATCACCAACATAACTCAATTTAAAAAGGAAGTGAAATTTCACTTATTGGATATTAGGAAGAACTGATTTCACATTGATTCCACCTTAAAGACCAACTGCGCTTCCATTTTCGCTTTCTACTAATACTTTGACGTCAGAAATATTTATTAAATTAATTATATTACGTTTATACTTATTTTTGAAGGACCCCATTGGAAATAAACCGGAAGATTTTCATGGGTTATCCTTGGTTGACGAGATCAACATATAAGGTAGACTTTTGATGCTTGGCAAGTGTATAGGTCTAGTCAAGAGGAACATAAATATGCAAAAAAAAAATTAGGTCAGGTCAAAGGTCAAGGTCACAGAGGTTAAAAAGGGGTGAATTTGGCTGTTTTCACATATTTGACTGTAGAATCCTTATTATTTATCATATTGAGACGGGGTTTGTTCTATGTTATTGCTAATAAAATTGCGCAATTTGTTTATGTTGACAGATTTGAGGTAGCATTTACCGTTTTTGAGAAACAAGAGGCTCAAAAGGGGGACAAATGTAAAAAAATGAATTTTTCAGTTTTTTGTCGGATCTCGATGCAGTATATTTCTGTAAGATTCTTATAGCATGTTTAAACAGATACTTTTAACAATTAAAGCCATTTCAATAAACAAGAGGCACAAAGGGGCTTCATCTGTTTCAGAATAAAGGGGTTAAATTGGGTGTTTTCATGTTAATAAACAACGTTTGAACTATGTAAGATAGACTTTTAATACTTGGCAAGTGTATAGGTTTTGTCTAGAGGAACATAAATATGCAAAAAAATTAGGTCAAAGGTCAAGGTCATAGGGGTCAAGAAGGGGTGAAATTGGGTATTTTCATATATTTTACTGTGGAATCTGGGGGCATATGTAGTGTTTCACAAAAACATCTTGTTTTTTCTTGCAATCAAAATGGTGCAGTCTACTCCTTTAAATGCAAAAGATATGCTGATGGAAAACAGTTATATTCATTCCAAAATTTAGAGCGATATGTCCATCAAAGTGATTTATCAAGGTAAATCTCTAGCTGTTCTGTAAATTAAACACAAACCCATGTTCACATATCTTTTGCTTATCATATATTGTTTGCATGTAACTTATCCTAACATTGAGATGTCACAGATATTGATTGATCTTTTTAAGTCTGAGAAGGTTTCTCTGGAAGTTTTCAAGTTTGAGCATGGTCCTGGTATGG
Source organism: Modiolus philippinarum (assembly GCA_002080025.1). NCBI lineage: Eukaryota > Metazoa > Mollusca > Bivalvia > Mytilida > Modiolidae > Modiolus > Modiolus philippinarum. Next base: position 113,133 of record MJUU01045375.1, read on the forward strand.
ATGACTATTGAACACTGAAATATTTTACCCATTAACAAGAGAGATGAAGGATATTGTAGGTTGTTAACAAATCAAATGTGTTCGACCAAAGAAATTGTACATTTCACATTTCTTAATGGATCTGTGTATACAATGTACCACTAAAGTTTGAATAAAAAACACATTGTAAAAGTGAAAAAAATTTTGTGCTCAGTGTGTTTTAAATTTGATGACATCATTGCTGTTACATATTAAACTTCAAAAAGCATCTATTTGAGTGAGGGAAATTTTTCTTGGTTTTTTCTTGATTGCAAATATAGGGAAAATTACCCAAATACAAAAATTTGCATGGTCTTCTTTCTTCAGTATTATTTGTACACAGTGATACTTTAAACATTTGAACTAAGCATGCCCTCCATTTTGTATTTATGTTTACACAGTTGTGCCAAAAACTCGTCCTATTTGTATTTACTTGTTATGTATTTTTATGCTAATTAAACTTGTTTTATATTGTTGAATTTGTTGTCTTTTATCCATCACAGTTGGTCAATTTTTTTTCCACAGAGTTATAACCCTTTATGACTGAAAAGTTTGTAGCACCCCTTCTCCTTTGCATTGATCTAATGTCAGCCAATCTTCACAAAATAAAAACCACAATACCTAGTTATGCATTCCTTTTTAGTTGACATGGTTGAAAGGGCAATGTGATCTATAGCCATCAGTTTGCGTTTGGCAGCCTCAGCAGCAGCGTTTACTTTTTAGAAAGATCTTCTCCTCTGAAACTGCTAGACCAATACTAACCAATTGCGATACTTGATGTGGTTTGTTTCCATTGATTTATTCACTTTTTATCCCCTGGCCCAACAGAGTTGGGGAGGGGATATAGCATCTCGCCCGTCCGTCCAAGTGTCTGTCCGAGTGTCCGTCCGTTCGTCCCGCCTCAGGTTAAAGTTTGCGTTAAGGTTCATATCTGAGAAACTAAATGTGGCATATCAATCATCTTTGGTCAGTGGATGCGTCTTGGAGAGTGATGCTACTTCAGATGATAATTGGATCACTCTGACCTACATTTCAAGCTTCAATTACTCAGGTTAAAGTTTGTGTTAAGGTTCATATCTGAGAAACTACATGTGGCACATCAATTATTTTTGGTCAGTGGATGGGTCTTGGAGAGTGATGCTGCTTCAGATGATAATTGGATCACTCTGACCTACATTTTACACTTCAATGACTCAGGTTAAAGTTTGTGTTAAGGTTCATATCTGAGAAACTACATGTAGCACATCAATCATCCTTGGTCAGCGGATGCATCTTGGAGAGTGATTCTGCTTCAGATGATAATTGGGTCACTCTGACCTACATTTTATGCTCCAATGACTCAGTTTTAAGTTTCCCTTAAGGTTCATATCTGAGATACTATGTGTGGTACATCAATCATCTTTGGTCAGTGGATGCGTCTTGGAGAGTGATGCTGCTTCAGATGATAATTGGGTCACCCTGACCTACATTTATGCTTCAATGACTCAGGTTAAAGTTTGCGTTAATGTTCATGTATGAGATATCCTATTTGTCACATCAGTCATCTGTGGTCAGTGGATGCATCTTCCGAGAGTATTGCAGCCTCAGATGATAATTGGATCACTTTGACCTACATTTTACACTTGACTGACTTTGGTTAAAGTTTCCATTAATGTTTATATCTGAGCTACTACAAGTTGCACATCAATGATCTTACTGTTCAGTGGATGTACCTTCGACATTCATACATCTTTAGATTATATTAGGGTTTTTATTTCTTGACAGCGGGCGAGGGGATTAGCTGTCGTTTGCGACTGCTCCCACTTCTAGTTATTATATGACTGCAAAAATATTGCAGCTATATAATGGTATGGTGTTGGCGTTGTCGGCCTCTGTAGACAGCATAACTTTGCTTCTAGTGGACAGATCATTATGAAATTTTAGTATGATGTATCTTGGCACACGGGTAAGCAGAGGTTTTAATTTTGATTTGGTTGCCCTGCCCGTTTTAGAAAAAGGGACCAAAAAGGGGTGAAATTTGGTGTTTTCACATATTTGACTGTAGAATCTTTATTATATATTTGATTTTGATGGGTTTTTTTTTCAGTGTGCTCCTGAGGAAACTCCCAATCTGAAGTATGCAAACGGATTTCACGTAGAATGTACCGCTCACGAGATAAATGGGCCCAACAGGGGCAAATCTCAAAAAAAAATATTTTTTTTTATTTTAAGTCCAATTTTGATGCAGTTTTTTTCAATGGATTCCTAGCGAAAAAATTAATATGGCGCCCAGCTATTAGATTTTTTGTAACTTGTTTCCTTTCCCAGCTATGAGGGGCCAAACGGGGCCAAAATTGCGAATTTGCAGATTATGTAGAATTTTTATTTTTCATCGGATTTCGATGGGATTTTTTTCATTGGATTTCTCTTGATTTAAGCTGTCAGTATTGTCAACGGATTTTGCGTAGCTCTTACCGTTTCCAAGCTACAAGGGGTCAAAGAGGCCAAAATTGCAATTTTTCTAAATATGTAAAATCTTAAATTTTCATAGGATTTCGATGGGATTTTTTTTCTTTGGATTCCTCTTGATCTAGGCTTTCAGTAGTATGCCAACGAATTTTGTGTAGCTCTTACCGTTTCCGAGCTACAAGGGGTCAAAGGGGCCAAAATTGCAATTTTTCTAAATATGTCGAATCTTTTTTCATCGGATTTCGATGGGATTTTTATGCCCCGCCAACGAATATAGAAGGGGCATATAGTGTTACCCTTGTCCGTACGTCCGTATGTCCGGTTAAGTTTTGCGCTAAGGTACATTTCTCAGAAACTGTAAGAGGTAGAACAATACCTGTAGGCTAGTGGGTAGATATTTGATAGTACTACAGTGTTCACTAGGTAGTTTGACTCTTTGACCTACATTTCATGCTTGAATGACTCTGGGTAAGTTTTGTGTTAAAGTCTATTTCTCAACAACTACACATTATAGGACAATGATGCTTCATCTAATTAATTGCCTTGATGAGTACTACCCAAATCATTGACAATACGGTGGCTTTTACCTACAGTTTACGCTTCAGTGATTTTGGTTAAGTTTTGCGTTAAAGTCCATTTCTCAACTACTATACATTATAAGACAGTGTTGCTTTATCAAATTAAATGCCTTGATGAGTATTACCCAAATTATTGACAATGAGGTGGCCTTGACCTACATTTTACGCTTCAGTGATGCATTCAAGTTCATTTCTCAACATCTACTCATTAGAGCTTTTTCAGAAAAAAATATATAGTGGACAGGAACGCAGGTAAATTACTTTTACCTTGGTTGGGGGTTTAAACTTAATGATTGCCTATTGGTTATACCTAAGGGAAAAGAATTAAAATATGGTGGTGGTACCCTTAATTTTGACTTGCGTTCATGCCCCACTGTACATTTATTCCTGGAAAAGCCCTTATAAGACAATGATGTTTCATCAAATTAATTGCCTTGATGAGTTCTATCCAAATCTTTGACAAATAGGTGGCTTTGACCTACATTTTACGCATCAGTGACTTTGGTTTAGTTTTGCATTTAAGTCTATTTCGCAACTACTATGTATTGTAGCATAATAATATTTTACTGTAACATTCATTCAAAGGAGATCTGGCTATTTCACAATTAATTTGGTGTCCATAACCTACATTTTATGGTTGAATGGCTGTTTAAAATTTGCATTTCATCACAGTTCATTTTTGTGATAAATTTATTGGTGGGGCATCTGTGTCCCTCAGACACATTTTCTAGTTTTCTTTGGATTCCTCTTGATATAAGCTTTCAGTAATATGTCAACTGATATGGCGTGGTTCTAACCGTTTACGAGCTACAAGTGGTCAATGGGGCCAAAATTGCAATTTTTCTTAATATGTCAGATCTTTATTTTTCATCGGATTTCGATGGGATTTCTCTTGATCTAAGCTTTCAGTTGTATGCCAACAGATGTAGTGTGGCTCTTACCGTTTCCGAGCTACAAGGGGTCAAAGGGGCCAAAATTGCAATTTTTCTAAATATGTCAAATCTTTATTTTTCATCGGATTTCGATGGGATTTTTTTCTTTGGATTACTCTTGATCTAAGCTTTCAGTATTTTGTCAACGGATTTGGCGTGGCTCTAACCGTTTCCGAGCTACAAGGGGTCAAAGTGTCCAAAATTGCAATTTTCTAAATATGTCAAATCTTTATTTTTCATTGGATTTCAATGGGATTTTTTTTCTTTGGATTCCTCTTGATCTTAGCTTTCAGTAGTATGCTAGCGTATTTTGTGTAGCTCTTACCTTTTCCAAACTACAAGGGGTCAAAGGGGCCAAAATTGCAATTTTCTAAATATGTCAAATCTTAATTTTTCATCGGATTTCGATGGGATTTTTTATGCCCCGCCCATGAATGTGGAAGGGGCATATAGTGTTACCCTTGTCCGTCCTTCCGTCAGTCTGTACGTCCATACGTCCGGTTAAGTTCTGCGTTTTAGTCCATTTCTCAGAAACGGTAAGAGGTAAAACAATAATAGTAGGCCAGTAGGTAGATATTTGATAGTACTACAGAGTTCACTAGGTAGTTTGACTCTGTGACTTACATTTCATGCTTGAGTGACTCTGGTTAAGTTTTGTGTTTAAGTCCATTTCTCAACAGCTACACATTATAGGACAATGATGTTTCATCAAATTGATTGCCTTGATGAGTATTACCCCAATCATTGACAATACGGTGGCTTTTACCTACATTTTACGCTTCAGTGACTTTGGTTAAGTTTTTCGTTTAAGTCATTTCTCAACAACTACACATTATAAGACAATAATGTTTCATCAAATGAATTGCCTTGATGAGTACTACCCAAATCATTGACAATTAGGTGGCTTTGACCTACATTTTATGTTTCATTGTCTTTGGTTAAGTTTGCGTTTAAAAGGTCCATTTCTCAACAACTACACATTATAGGACAATGATATTTCATCTAATGAATTGCCTTGACGAGTACTATCAAAATCACTGACAATTAGGTGGCTTTGACCTACATTTTACGCTTCAGCGACTTTGGTTAAGTTTTGCGTTAAAGTCCATTTCTCAACAACTACACATTATAGGACAATGATATTTCATCAAAGTAATTGCCTTGATGGGTACTACCCAAATCATTGACAATTAGGTGGCTTTGAACTAAATTTTACGCTTCAGTGACTTTGGTTAAGTTTTGCATTAAAGTCCATTTCTCAACAACTACACATTATAGGACAATGATATTTCATCAAATTGATTGCTTTGATGAGTATTGCCCAAATCATTGACAATTAGGTGGCTTTGACCTACATTTTATACTTTGGTGAATTTGGTTAAGTTTTGGCTTTAAGTCCAATCTTCTCAACAACTACACATAGGACTATGATATTTCGTCAAATTAATTGCCTTGGTGAGTACTGCCCACACCAATGACAATTAAGTGGTTTTGACCTACATTTTTAATAAGGTTATATTTTGCAATTAATCTTTTGGCTGGGCAACCGTGTCTTACAGACACATTCTCTAGTTTCATCAGATTCCTCTTGATCTAAGCTTTCACTAGTATGCCAACGGATTTTGTGTAGCTCTTACCTTTTCCAAGCTACAAGGGGTCAATGGGGCCAAAATTGCAATTTTTCTAAATATGTCAAATCTTTATTTTTCATCAGATTTGGATGGGATTTTTTTTTCTTTGGATTCCTCTTGATCTAAGCTTTGAGGAGGGTGCATCTTGGAGAGTGATGCTGCTTCTGATGATAATTGGGTCACTCTGACCTACATTTTACGCTTCAATGACTCAGGTTAAAGTTTGTGTTAAAGTTCATATCTGAGATACTATGTGTGGCACATCAATCATCTTTGGTCAGTGGATGCGTCTTGGAGAGTGATGCTGCTTCATTCTGACCTACATGTTATGCTTCTCGGGATAAAGTTTGTGGTGAGGTTCATATTTGAGATACTACATGTTGCACATCAATCATCTATAGTCAGTGGATGCATCTTGGAGAGTGATGCTGCTTCAGATGATAATTGGGTCACCCTGACCTACATTTATGCTTCAATGACTCAGGTTAAAGTTTGCGTTAATGTTCATGTATGAGATGCCCTATGTGTCACATTAATCATCTGTGGTCAGTGGATGCATCTTCCGAGAGTCTTGCAGCCTCAGATGATAATTGGATCACTTTGACCTACATTTTACACTTGACTGACTTTGGTTAAAGACTCCATTAATGTTTATATCTCAGCTACTGCAAGTTGCACATCAATGATCTTACTGTTCAGTGGATGTACCCTCGACATTCATACATCTTTAGATTATGTTAGTGTTATTATTTCTTGACAGCGGGTTAGGGGATTAGCTGTCGTTTGCAACTGCTCCCACTTCTAGTTTTTCATTGGATTTCGATGGGATTTTTTCTTTGGATTCCTCTTGATCTAAGCTTTCAGTAATATGCAACGGAATTAGTGTAGCTCTTACCGTTTCCGAGCTACAAGGGGTCAAAGGGGCCAAA
>MJUU01045376.1:0-18468 GCA_002080025.1 Modiolus philippinarum
TATTATTATTTTAATTATTTCAATTTATATTAAATTAGAATTTAATTTCTATATTTTTAAACTATTGGAGTTCTCTTCTTTTTAATCCTAACTCTAATCCGTATGTATATAACCCTAACCTTTATATCATAATCCTATCCCTAATGTATGTAATAGATACCCTAATGAATATAACCCTAACCTTCATGTATAACCCTTACCTTTATTTATGTAACAGTAACCGTAGCCCTAATGTATATCACAGTAACCCTTATGTATATAACACTAACCCTGGTGTAAATAACCCTAACACTATTGGATATAACAGTAATACTTATGTATATCCTTAACCTTATCTATATAACCTTAACCTTATGTATACAACCTCAACCTTAAATAACAGTAACCCTAACTCTAATGTATATAACAGTAACCCTAACCCTTATGTATACAACTCCAACCCTTATGTGTATAACCCTTAACTTAATGTATATAACAGTAACCCTAATGAATATAACCATAACTTTTATGTAAAACCTTAACCCTTATGTACATAACCCTTATGTAAATAACCCTATCCTAATGTATATGACACTAACCCTTATGTATATAACCATAACCTCTATGTATAACCCTTACTTTTATTTGATCTGTTACCCTAACCATACTGATGGATATCATAATTCATTGAAAACACATACCGAAACTATGACTATGAAGTGACACAAAACATCAATGACATTGTATGAACATAAAACCATTCATGACTTTGAACACATAACATATAAACATATTTAGTTATGAATGATAACAAGTAGAAGACGAAATAAACGTTAAGTGATACTACGAAAGCAAATTTATACTGAAGATAATATGAAAACTAATGCGAAATAAAAAAACTAAAAGCGGAAGCATAACGTCAGCTATGACTATCAACTGACATAAACTATGAACACAAATAGATATTGAAACAAAATGAACTATAAATACAAACATTAGGATAAATATGAAGTAATACAACATGAAATTGAACACAAACACAACAGAACATGACAACTCAATAACATTAATGTAAGCTAAACAAAGAAATAACATCAACATAAACTGACACAAGATATGTAAACATATGAACATTGATACGAATATGAATACCAAATCATACACCTAACGTTAAGTATGACTATAAAGTGATATTAAAACATGTAAACGTATGAATATTAACACTAATGTGAACCAAAAAATATAAGCATAACGTCAGCTATGACAATAAATTGACATTAACTATGAAAATAAATTGATATTGAAGACAATATGAACAATACATACAAGCATAAATGGTTAAAGATAAACATGAAGTGATACAACATATGGATGTAAACAACAAATGGATGACGAAATAAACATGAAGTGACACAAACTATGAAAACAAATAGATACTGACCACACCATGAACAACAAATGCATGCACAGATGTTAAAAGAACAACATAAAGTTATACAAACTGTGAAAACTAATTGATATTACAGACAATTTGAACAATATATTTACGCATAAATGTTAAAAGACCAACATTAAATGGTACAACATATGAATGTAAACACCAAATAGGAACAGAAACATTGAAACATCAATATAAACTAACGCAAGATATGTTCACACACTGATGTGAACACCAAATCATACACCTAACGTTAAGTATGACTATAAAGTGATATAAAACATATGAGCATTAACACTGATGTGATCCAAAAAATATAAACATAACGTCAACTATGACAAAAACTGACCCAAACTATGAAAACAAATAGATACTGACGACAAAATGAATACAAAATATAATCAGAAACATTGAAATATCAAAATTAAACGACATTCATATGAACTTTAATGATAAAACTGAAACATAATTTGAAATCTCCAATGAATTGACAGACATTATGACAACATATAGTCATTGATGTGAATATATTTACACAAATCAAAAGACAAAACTTAAAATATCAAGATCATATGATACAAAACATTATAGATTAACCACATTCATAAGAACTTGTATATCAAAATACGACATGCAACATGAGATTTGAACAAAAATACATGCATTAATGGTTAAACATGAACATGAAGTGATACAACATATGAAAACACACTGATGTGAACACTAAATACAAGTAGAAATGTTGAACTATGAACATTAAGCGACACAAAATATGAAAACTAATTGATATTACAAACAATATGAGCAATATATTTAAGCATTAATAGTAAAAGATTAACAGTAAATGATACAACATATATATGTGAACACCAAACACGAACTGATTGAACATTGAAAACAGAAAAATTGAACAAACATATAGTCATTGATATGAAAAACAAAAGACGAAACTTAAAATATCAAGATCATATGATACAAAACATTATAGATTAACCACATTCATGAGAACTTGAATATCAAAATACAACATGTAACATGAAATATGAACAAAAATTCATGCATTAATGTTAAAACATGAACATCAGTATCTATTTGTTTTCATAGTTTCTGTCACTTCATGTTTATTTCGTCATCCATTTGTTGTTTAAATCCATATGATGTATCACTTCATGTTGATCATTTATGCTTGTATGTATTGTTCATATTGTCTTCAATATCATTTTATTTTCATAGTTATTGTCAATTTATTGTCATAGCTGACGTTATGTTTATATTTGTTGGTTCACATTAGTGTTAATATTCATACGTTTACATGTTTTAATATCACTTTATAGTCATACTTAACGTTAGGTGTATGATTTGGTATTCATATTCGTATCAATGTTCATATGTTTACATATCTTGTGTCAGATTATGTTGATGTTATTTCTTTGTTTAGCTTACATTAATGTTATTGAGTTGTCATGTTCTGTTGTGTTTGTGTTCAATTTCATGTTGTATTACTTCATATTTATCCTAATGTTTGTATTTATAGTTCATTTTGTTTCAATATCTATTTGTGTTCATAGTTTATGTCAGTTGATAGTCATAGCTGACGTTATGCTTCCGCTTTTAGTTTTTATTTCACATTAGTTTTCATATTATCTTCAGTATCAATTTGCTTTCGTAGTATCACTTAACGTTTATTTCGTCTTCTACTTGTTATCATTCATAACTAAATATGTTTATATGTTATGTGTTCAAAGTCATGAATGGTTTTATGTTCATATCAATGTCATTGATGTTTTGTGTCACTTCATAGTCATAGTTTCGGTATGTGTTTTCAATGAATTATGATATCCATCAGTATGGTTAGGGTAACAGATCAAATAAAAGTAAGGGTTACACATAGGGGTTATGGTTATATACATAAGAGTTAGTGTCATATACATTAGGATAGGGTTATTTACATAAGGGTTAAGGTTATACATAAAAGTTATGGTTATATTCATTAGGGTTACTGTTATATACATTAAGTTAAGGGTTATACACATAAGGGTTGGAGTTGTATACATAAGGGTTAGGGTTACTGTTATATACATTAGAGTTAGGGTTACTGTTATTTAAGGTTAGGGTTGTATACATAAGGTTAAGGTTATATAGATAAGGTTAAGGATATACATAAGTATTACTGTTATATCCAATAGTGTTAGGGTTATTTACACAAGGGTTAGTGTTATATACATAAGGGTTACTGTGATATACATTAGGGCTACGGTTACTGTTATATAAACAAAGGTAAGGGTTATACATAAAGGTTAGGGTTATATTCATTAGGGTTACTATTACATACATTAGGGATAGGATTATGATATAAAGGTTAGGGTAATATACATACGGATTAGGGTTAGGATTAAAAAGAAGAGAACTCCAACAGTTTAAAAATATAAAAATTAAATTCTAATTCAATATAAATTGAAATAATTAAAATAATAATAATAAAATAATAAAAAATAAAGATAAAAAATAAATAATATATAATAAACAATAATAAAATAATTATAAATAAAATAAATAAATAATATAATAAAATAAATAAATTAAATAAAAAATAAATAAAACTATAATGAAAAGTAATAAATAAAATTAATAATAAAAGTATATAATAAATATTGTTCAAAATAATAATGAAATAATAATAATATAATAATAATAATAATAATAAATAATAATAATAAATAAAAAATGAAATAAAAAAATAATAAAAGTAGTAATAAACATAATAAATAAAGAGATATTTGAAAAAAAAATTATAAATAAAATAAATATGATACAAATAGGTTATGATTATAAATAAATATCCAATAAAAATAATTATAAAGTTAATTTAAAAACGAATGAAATAAATTAAAATGATAAATATTAAATAAATTTAAAAAAATTAATAAATAAAATAAATAATTAATAAAATAAATAAATTAAATAAAGAAAATTAAACCACTAATTGAATAGAAAATAATAAAAGAAATAAAATGAAATTATAAATAAATATAATAATAAAGAAAAATAATAAAAAAAATACAAATGTATAATGAAAACGTGAAAAAGAATAAATTATAGAATAATAAAATAATGAATATAAAATAATTAAATAAAAATAAAAGTTGTCATAGCAACTAAGGTTAGGGTTAGAAGTTGGGTAAAAGGGGGAAAACACGAGAATATTAGAATAATATTCGAAAATAAATAATGAATGAATATAGAGTTGTCATAGCAACTTAGGTTAGGGTTAGAAGTTGGGTAAAAGGGGGACAACACGAGAATATTAAAATAATATTCGAAAATAAATAATAAATGAATATAGAGTTGTCATAGCAACTTAGGTTAGAGGTAAAAGGGAGGTAACGCAAACAAGTTTGAAAATGGAAAGTAACTATAGAGATATAGAAGAAAAATGGTTAGGGTTAGTCATGAATAAAAACATTACTGATCTAACAACAGAAAAGTTAGGGTTACTACCAGGATAAGTGTAAGGTTGGGGTTAGTACAAGGATAAGTGCAAGGTTAGGGTTAGGATAAAGACGAGACCAGTGGACATGGACAGAAGTAGGGCGAGACCAAAGTAGAAGGTAAAGTAGAAGGCGAGACATAGGAAAGTACCTTGAGTAGAGGTAGGGCGAGACCAGTGACAACACTATGGACTAGAGAAGTCAAAGCCAAAGGCGAGGCATTCAGAACGAGGTCAAAGGTCAATGACACACTATACCAAAAAGGTTCTGTCACTGGATTCTAGAGGCAATGGTTAAGGTGTAGTAAAAATAGATTAGGGTTAGGGTAAAATCAAGGTCAAAGGAGACCAGTAGGCAAAACCAGTGACAACACTATTGACTGGTGAAGTCAAAGCCAAAGGTGAGGCACTCAAGACGAGGCGAAAGGTCAAAGGTCAACACTATAACAAAAAGGTTCAGTCACTGGATTCTAGAGACAATGGTTAAGATGTAGTAAAAATAGATTAGGGTTAGGGTAAAAGCAAGGTCAAACTGGGATAAAGACGAGACCTACGGACCAGGCCAAAGGTCAATAATACACTTAGCACCTCGTCAATAACGATTACAGCGCCCTCTATAGGGGTCAAAGGTCAAATACCCAAACTAATTTGCATATTTTAGGGAAAAATAGGGGAAAATGAAAATATTTTACAAAGAATGCACTATGGGGGTCCTCGACAAAAGTGATCTGAGGTAACCCCTATACTACTAACCTGTAAACATCTAATCAAGGCTGGTATTTCACATCCCTTATTTTACGGTAATGTTTTACATAAGAGTAAAACATACTTAAAGTCGCCTAACAAACTTATAAAACTTTTAAATCGTCTAATTCATAAGGGTTATAATTACGATATTTTATGGCCTTCTTTGGTATTAACATTGATTTTTTTGATAGAGTCTTTGCATTTTAACTAAACACATTCTAAATTTCTAAAATCTGTATTGCATGGACACGGGTTATGTATTCCCGTATATGCATGAAATCATTATGCTAAACTCCTAACAGGAAGGGATCTTGGTGGAAGCTGTATGCTGGGGGTACATAACTTACTTTATCAGTTGGTAATAGGTCTGGAGCTGGCATGTCAGTTAAATGCTAGTAGTCTCTTGCGATTTCATGTTTATGTCCGTATATTTAGTTCTTTCGGTTTCATTTTTCACAATTGACTCAGTCCTGTTGGCAACTGAATTTTACTGTTGTTACGATTGTTTTTTGATTTATCACATTGGCTATAGGGGGAGGTTTGGGCCCAATAAGACTAGTTTAACCCCGTCGCAGCAGGTTTGTGCCTGTCCTAAGTCAGGAAATTTATGAAGCCTTTGTGCGTCTTGTCTTTTTTCTAGTTAGTTTACTTTATGTCTATAGGAGTCTAGGATGATGTTTATTTCGCTGAACTTGATTACTCTTTATCCAGGGGCCGTCTCCGACCTGCCGTTGGGTGTGGGGTTTTCTCACCGTTCATTGAAGATCTTATGGTGGCTTTGAGTTGTTATAACTCCCCTTTGGGTCGTTGTCTCTTTGACACATTCCCCGTTTCCCTTCTTTTTTCTATGTTTAAGTAAAATGAACCATATGTCAATTAAATTAGATTCCAAGAAAAATTATTCAAAGTTTTGTAAATCTGATTTAATATCCAAAATATGTTATTTTGTAAACTGATCAAAATTAATACTAGCAATGATAAATAGGTACAAAAAATTTCTTGTATATATTACCAGAAATGTACTTATTTATTTTTTTTTGCTTTGGTGTGTATAATTTAGTTAAATTTATATTATGTTCTGTTTGTTTTGTCCTTCGTGTGATCATTGTATTGCCATGATTGTTTGGCCGTTTCCTCTGTATTCATTTTGAAAATATATTAAGAAAAGATGAAATTGAAATTCTTGTCCGATACAACACATACATAATTGCGATTTTAACAGTCAAATATTTTTATAAGTTTAGACATTATACTGTATGTAAACCAATTATGTATAACAAATTTATTGGTAACGCGGAAATAATAATGGATAAACTTGCCAATAACAACTTCGAAAATGTAGACGCATTCTTCAAGAGTACGGAAATGGGTCGAATGACGGGGCACAAATTGAAATGACCAATCAAATTGTGTGCAATCTCGGAATAGTACCGTGCCATATCAGACAGCGTAGATAGCAACGATTACATTGAATAAAGTGATATGAGGATGTAACCAACGGATTTAGCAATGTAATCCAGACTGTCTGAGGAAAGCCGCCTGTCCGAAAGATGGCACACTTACTCTATATAATTACTGCAATGTTTATTACACGCCGTGCTCTTGATATCCTGTATGAGAAGATTTGTGGTTGGAAATAAACATATCTTGATTAATGACGCTTATCCTGCAAACATGAGAAATGTTAAATACAATGTTGTAAGTTTCGCATTTCTAAAATCTTTGATATATAAGTATACAAAATTATACAAATGTACGGTAAACAAATACTCTTGAAATGAAATTTTACATGCAAAATATGTCGTAAAAATGTAAGTAAAACAATGCGTTTCATTTTCATTTAAGATTCTATCATTTACCAAGTCCTGTAATGGCGTAAATGCTTCTGAAATATTGAGTGTTTATCCTTTTCGACACAGATTATCAGATTAATGGCCAAAATGAGTAGTAAGAAAAACCTATGCCAAAGTTTTACATAAAGTTTTAAAACAATAACAGCCTTCGTAAAAATATAGAAATAAATTGGTTTCTCCTCTGACGCAAAAATAAGAATAAACATTATTATATTACTGTAAAGCGCTTTGCAAGTTGGTTAACTTTCAGTGACCAAAATTTCATCTAAATCAGAAGGATTTATTTAATTTAAAAAAAAAATGCATGTCAAAGAAGAAAGTGATAAAGGTAGAAAGGACAACTAAGGCAACGAGTTCTCCTTGCAAGTGGAAAATGGGAAGGGGCAGGATATTAAGTCTTCTATACGACCCCCAGCAAGTCTGCTCTTGAATGCATATTTTTACTGCACGAGTTGTGGCGTTTCTCCGTACAATTTGGCTACAATAGTTCGCGGCCAGAATTTCCGTATTATGACACTTGACTACCCTGCATGGGAAACGGATTTATATAAGAATACGCTCTTGTTTCAGAATCCGATTAATAATATGTCTAAATTTGTATTTTAATTTTATTTCTTTTTTTTTCATTGTTAAATGTTCTGACTTTATGTGACAATTATTATCAATAAAATATTTTACAACAAATATTGCATAATATCATTTTCATAAATTAAGACGTATATCGCTTTGGATAAGTGTATATATCTATATATCTCACTTTGGATAATTTATTCCTAAATTGCTCTTATTCTTAACCTTTTAACACCTGTCCGGGAAAAGGTTACGGAACAACAAAGCATTCGAATTCCAAAACGTTGTTGAATTCAGCAACTTTTAAGTTGTAAAATTCGACACCTTGTCTCTTAAACCAACTATCGGCATCGACAGAAAAAGATTGGCTACTTTTTTCGTGTTCTAAAGGGATATACACACTTCTGCTTTTATTTTCATTGTCAATCAAAGAAATCCAACGGCAAGTTTTTTTTTCTCTAGCAAGCAATTTGTGTAATAATGCACGAGTGCATTTCGTAACCCTAACTCCATATAGGGTCGCATGAAATTTACATCAGCAATGGTTAGGCATGATATTTTCCGTCAAAACTGTGATTAATCCGAGGGTCAACAAGTCTGAAATTAGTGCGATTTCTTTTGAAGTCAAATGACCAGCCGGATCACATAACTTGAGAATTGGGGTCTGGGTAGGGAGTTTCGATTTATTTAAGCGTTGATAGAATTAAAAATTTCTTATACTGCGATTATATTTGAGGTCACATGACCATCAGGATCACAACATGAGTGAGGGGGTTTGGACGTTGAGTTATTTATTATAATTATTGATAAAATAAACTATTTTTGATGCTTAAATAAATATTTACACTGCTGAGCAATTGTGTCAACAATAGCATTTTGTGATTAAATTCTTTAAGGGGCTCTATAATATCAATAAATATAAAGAAATGTACTTGTGAAATTTCATTGTAAGCATACATTACATGCCTTAAGAGCATGTCAAATGAAAATAGTAAATCGTACCTAAATTTGTTTTGTTCCAGACAATCTGGCATATTATGACAATATAAAATCTTTAGACCTGAAAGCTGTTACAAGAAGGTATTAAAGGCAGATCTCTTACACTGAAAACTGAAAACGCCGGATAAAGGAGATCAACATTTTCACAACGATCGGCATCCCTTTAAGTGATGGTATTCATTTATTCTATCCAATATCCAAAATGTTTGTTTTCAAATATTTTTTAGTTTCATGCTCAGTTGTAACTTGTTTGTTCTACTATTTTCTTTCTATTGTATATAGTTAGGGCAAGATCTTTTCTGTTTACTGTTCAAGCCAAGATGGCTTGTATTTATGCATAGTCTATCGTACTCGTATCGTCATCTTGATAAAGCTCTTATCGTGAATGATTGACCAATATTATTAGAGCATTATGCCACGGAAAGGTAAATTTAATGTCCAATACCATTTTATGTCAGCTGACACGTCCATTCGTTTGCTTTCACATGCACTTTTGAGTTTCGCCTATGAAAATTGTTTGAAAAAAATATGTGAAAATATTGTGTTTTCTCATCATTATATCAGCCTATTCAATCTCAATACTACAGAATGTAAACCTCTATACTATATAGTTGATATTAACAATAATTTTTAAACTCAGATATAAATTACAAATTATCAGGATGTTACTATAATTTCACGTAGTGCAGTTTGAGATGTATTTTTTTTCTTTACAGGCAATGGAATTTTAAATATCACTAGCTTGAGAAAATGGAAAAACAACTATATATGAATCCGATGGGATGGAAGAAGTGAATAGCAGCAACACAGGTCCCATTCCGGATGGTGCTGGGGATGTTGCTTCATCATCGCGGGGCAAAATACCAGCAAGTGCTGAAAGACAAATCTATCCTACTTTACAGGCTGTTTTTCCAAAGTCCAGCCTAAATCGAAGACTAACTAAAAAGCGTGTAGAATATATTCAGTTACAACAGAGACATCATACTTGAGTTTAAGGCTTCAGTGTTAAAGTTTGAATCTAAAGTGCTTGACTGTAAGTAAAACCTACAGCGATGGTGGGCATACCAACCATAGATACTAAAGGCAGGACTGCTGTTATTGGGTCCACCAAAAGTTTAGGTTTATATTGGAGAAGTTAAGACGAACTAGCTGAACTGCAATTCTACTGTGCCAAGCGTGGGCCCAAAAATAATTATTAATTCAAAATTGAAGTGTTAGTTATGTACATGACCATGCTTGATTCAAATTGATCTATACATTTTAAATGTGTTTTCTTCCAATAACTAATTAGGGTTGTTTATTATCAAACGCTGGACAACTACACACTCAAAACTTAATATACCAAATTTTTAAACGTTGGTACAAATTAAGCTAGGACAACTGCGGTATAAAATAAGTGTTCGTTATTTTGATATTATATCTTGGTCTTTACTCCAATACTCAATTAAAAGAATAGTGCAGTGTTCCTTCATAATTAATTGAACAGAAAAATAATTCTTGTATAAAGGTTTGTAAGTCTCGTTCTACTTTCACTTTACAAACCCAAAACTTCATGACGTCACTTTGCAATACGCAAATTATACCACATCCGAGACATTTTTTCTCAATGTCACAAAGAATTGAACAGACGCTTTACATTGGGATAGCTGGAAGAGTCTGGTTGATCAAGACTATCTGTCTCCAAGAAAATCACTATTTTATCAATTTACTACCCAATTTAAGGTAATAAAGGTCATACATGTACATGTAATTCATTTATGTAAAAATATGCTGGTTCATTGAAAATGAATCACATGCATCATCTGTGAATCGAAAACCCCATCATTCCCCCATAGTACTACATAAGTAATGGTATCCGGGAAACACGTTTCTCATTCATTCTCGTTAGTCATGTGACGAGACTTACAGACCCTATTTCAAGTGTATATAATATAATATAATTATATTCCAACATCCAGATATAAGAACCAAGCTAATAAAGGTCTTGTAAATCACTTTAACCCATGCACATCCTTGTAAATCACTTTCACCAAGTGTAGAAAATATGCATTTTTAACTCCAAAGCCATAAAATGGCTGGAGAGTTGTTAAAATGACAAGAAAAAATCACGTGATGCTTCATGCCTATTAACAGCTCTAAAAGATGATCTTCGTGCTTCCGATAAAATATAGTACGCAAGTTTCTTTCAAAATCGTATACATTGTGTATTTAAGTTATATTTTTTCATTTTCTTGAGTTGAATATGGTGTTGTTAAATTGAAAACAATATGCATGTTTATCAAATTACTCGTTTTATTTTATATTGCGTCTCGGATCAACGCGCCTGCCGCGCAGTTATTTGTCAAAGATGAAAATAACATTTGTTTACCTGTGACTATTGTATTGCATATATTTATAGCAATGAAATCGACATGCATACGAAATTACACAATCCGATTATTTTCACGTATTACCGAATAACTTAATACATGCAGACGTATGCAGCAGTTCTTTGGATGTCTACGAAGTTTTTTCACGTGTAGATTTTCAGGGCTTTCGAGTTTCAGCTCCATCGGAGCTTTGTTTATTACCTTGTAACAGTAGACATTTATTGGCTGGAGCAGGGACAACGTAGTTTTGTAAGACCCGAAGACCAAGCTGTTGCCCGAGGCCTTATGTAATAAAATGCCAGGGTTAAGGACACTACAGAGAGCCTCAGTACCCCGGTGCTACAAAAGTTAGATTTGAGGGTCTAACAGAACAACTGCTTTCCGAGAAACTAGTCTTAGCTGTTTGGTTATGCCTTAAAACTAATTAACCATCACAGCATACTAGCTAAATATGATGTATTAATTTCGCATATTACTTTGGTATTCGTTTGCTTGCGTATGACTTAAATGATATATATTGAATGTGTCCACCGATGCAACCCTTACTCAAGTATACGGTGAAAAACATATTTTACGATGCAACTTGCAGTAAACGGTGAATGCATATTCTATATTACAACCTATAGTAAATTGTGAAATGCGTCTTTTACATTCATGTCCTAACAGCATTGCTGTAAGTTTATTCAGTGTTTTTGTTGAATAGAATAAACATTTCAGATACAGCTTGAATGCAATACCTCCGTTCCAAACAGTTATGGCCTTGCATCTTAATTCATTGTGTACGTCGCAATTTATAAAATTGCAAACAGCAAACAGTGACGTGACCTCGTTTACCAATGATTGAGCGGGTAGCAGTTTTAAACAGTCTCTTCCGACTTGAATTTATAAAAACAGACGATTTGTTAAATTTCTTTGTAATGTGATGATGTAGTAAAAATATATAGAGAGATATTGCTATTACTTATTTATCAAATAGTTCATGGCAATGAGGGACATATGACAGTTTATTGACCGAGTTGTCACCCCAAAAATAGTATATGGACCGAAGCGAAGATGAGGCAAAAACTGCCATTGACCCGAAGTGACATGAACTATTTGATATATTATACTTTAATTCCAGAAATGTATGCCAGTTTTATTATTTTTTCCTTCTATTTTTTCACTCAAAAACTTTCAAGGTTAAAAAAATTATCTTAAAATGGATTAATTAAATTACTTGTGATAATCTGTTCAAAGTGCAACAAAAAGACTGTACAATTTATTTTTGTTAATCAAAAATTAAAATCAAACACCTGAAAAAGCTCATTACAAAGTAGAAAAAAATAACTGTGACGTCACAATATATTAAATGAACTGGGCTGTCGGTCCTTGGTCCATATACTCTTATATGTTTTCACGAAGTTTTAGTATTATATATTTATGCTTATACATGGTATTATGAATTAAATATTATCTATAGCTGCTGATGATAGCTCTATTATGATTAAGGATATAATTGATTTATAAATAAGAGTTTTGCGTCCAGAGAGCAATATCTCAGCTATATGAGGAAGAAAACATGTTAATCAATTAAATAAAATGATAAACATAAGAAAGAAGAAATAAAGGTACATGTAAAATGGGCAACTAGGACAACGAGTCTTGATGTCCACTGGAAAAGGATAGAAATCGGTAGGAGCAGGAAATGTAGCCTTCTATGCAACACAGTGAACCTTAGATAATAAAGAATAGTTTTTTATACTGCATGAAACATGGCACTTTCCACACAGTTCATCAACATTTGTTTGCGACCAGGATTTCCGTATCATGACCTGGCTATCCAGCATACACAGGACATTCCCTATCCAACACCTGGGTACGCGTCCTGTAGCTCTGTAGACGGAGTGTCTGAAAACAGATTCAGGTGCCTGGGTCAGGACACTACAGGGGATCTCAGTACCCCAGTGCTTCATATTATGTACGATATGGCGGAGGAATGTGCAGAACCCCAGAAGAGATGCCGAGAGTATTTCATTTTGATTATATCGAAAGCGAGTGTGCAGATCTTTATTAAACACTTGTGTCTAAAGATTAGTGATCAAGGTTTTCCGTCACTCAGTGGGGAGTTGACCATATCCGGCATGTGTTTTGTTCCAGCGAGAGGAACGGTTTTCTAATTTTTGCAATTTTGTATCATATATTTGGGAATTGTATTTTAGATACAAGTACTTCCTTTATAATTTTGAAGAACAAACATACTACTTCTTTCTACTAAATATCCTTATGTGTAGTGTCTTGTCATAAAACTTACATATTTCACGAAAGGATATGGAGTAAATGAACATGAGACCATAACACATATGTTAACTCGAACTGCAATAATTTTAATGAGCTGTATGGCCATTTCGGAAATTAATTCCTCATCAGCAGCACTAGAACCCAAACAAAGGAAATCCATAATTTCAAAAAATGTTTAAAATGCATAAAACCAAACAAAATCCGAATAAGTGGTAATATCAAATATAGCTGAGGACAAAACTACGATGGAGGGAGTTAATCCTTTGGTTTTAGAATTTACATAAATTTAGATAATAGTAATTGAACAAAGTGTATGTTTATTTTCCACTTAATTTTATCATGTTTATGAAGAATAAGTAATACTTCATCAAGATTGTGCAAACGAAATATATGAATTTATAACACTAAGGGGTCATAAAGTAATAAAAATTGTTTAAAATTGTATTTTGTTTAGTTGATGCCAATAACCAACTACATGTACATGCATACTAATCAATATAAAGCCTGTAAATATCAGTTTTACTCAGACGATCGGCTAGATTTAAAAGGTAAAGTCCTTAAATATTTTTTTCTTATTTAATAATCACACGTTACACCATGCAGTATTAACTTTCGCATAGAAATTCCGCCATAATTCTGGATATTACACAAATTTACACTAAGGGGGACCAAGGTCTCAAAAAAGGAACTATAATAAGGAAATTAAATCTCCTATTAAATTTTACTTCAATAGTAAATGCTTTGAACTAAAACCATTTCATGCTCTCCAACTTTAAATGACTGGATAGACGATTAATAATAATATGTTCATCTCGCAACAAACAATTTCAATATCGGGAACCAATATTTTCTGACGCAGTCGGTACTATATTCGCTGTTTAACCTTTGCACTTACCTTGGTAAAAGAGTCCCATGACCAAATATCGTCACTCTGATTGGATAAAAACGTTTTCAGATCCAACAAACTGAGGTTCTTAAAAAGGGTGTTGTCCTACGATATAAGGTGAATAAAAAGTTGTAGTAATTCTTCAACGTAGGGGAAATAATTTTGTAAATGTGCAATGTACGAGTAATAATAACAACATAATAAATGAAGTATACCTTCATTTATCGATAAAGATCATATTATCAAACCACATTTACCAATTTCCCACAGATTGTCAAGTAATGTGGCTGAATCGACTAAAACTAACTGATGTTGTTCCTTTCACGTGCGAGCCTCACAGTGGCGAGCCTACGGTAGACATGATTAAGAATATGAATACTGTAAAAATATTTAAAATTTGTTATATCAGGAAATCAATTTTTAAAAAGTTTGTGTGATTTATGGCGGGTTTCCTGGCTCTTTAACGTATTATATTTGCAATTCTTCAATGAACATACCAATATTCCTAAAGTAACACATATAACAAGTCCTTCTAAACTCCTGTCTTTTATTTGCCAATCAACCAATCAAGATTCTATAGAAATTCTATTGTATACCAATTTGTACTGCCTGAAGGGGTTTACCTTAATACTTCATTAATGACAAATTGGCATACAATAGATTTCTATAGAATCTTGATTGGTTGATTGACAAAGAAAAGATAGGAGTTTTGAAGGAGTTGTTATAGGTGTTACTTGAGGAATATTGGTATGTTCATTGAAGAATTGCAAATATAATACGTTATTGGGCCAGGAAATCCGCCATAATAGAAGGCTCGATCGTGATACACATCTTGTCTTTAATAGATTATCAAAAGGAGCTGAGGACTAATGTAATACTCACAAAATTGCTATAAATACCTTATTTATTTTTAAAAATTGTTGCTTATCAGGAAAGATATATGTTCCGATAAAATTAAAACAAAAATACCTTTCATAAAGCGGATGTGTCCTTGACATCAAGATGAATCCTTAACTTTTAATCGAAAGTATTTTGTCAGTGTATTTTGTGTATTTCTTATAGATTTTCGCTTTCAAACTTTAATACGTTTTATTTTTAACAAATCGGTCAAATCGGGATTTTTTCATTGGTCACATTTTTCTTTTTGCTTTATTATGTTTTTTGTATTTCATTATGTATGCATATTGCTTTTAGATTATCTTCTTGAACCAATTTCAAAATATTTAGGTTTTCATTTATGTCTAAGAAATCATTACTTATTGGCAATTAAGGCTACGTTATTTGTTCTGTTTTGTGGGAATTCAAGTGTCATTTGCAGGTTTTTACTATTATTGTATATTTTTCTGACAAAGGTCACAAAAATAAATTGCCTTAATTGCCAATTAGTAATTATTTCTTAGACATTAATAAAAACCAAAATATTTTGAATGTAGGTACCTAAGATAATCTAATAGCAATATGTTTACACGGGGGGTGGGGACTTCCTATATAAAGGTAGGTACGGATGTGCGGCCCAAAAGGGTCTGTTTATGATAAGGTTAGAAATATCAGAAAAAAATATATCAATAGGCCCCGTGAATAAAATACAAAAACATAATAATTTAAAAGCAAAAAAAAGGAATCTAACCAATGAAGGGACATCTATATCATGTATATGACCTGTAAAAAATAATAATGTATTTAGTTTGAAAGCGAAAATCTCTCAAAACATACCGTGACAAAATGCTTTCGTTTATAAGTTGAATATTAATTTAGAACACATCCGCTTCAAATTTTATCGGAACAATTTTTAGCTGATAAGCAACAATTTACATAAATGAGGTATTCATAGCAATTTTGTCAGTCCCTTTGCTATGTGTTTCGAATTTTCTAAGAATTTTAATAGCAGATTATTACAATAGTAAACGTCTCATTTGATAATCTATTTAGAGTTCCCTGACCAAAACAATACACAAGATGTGTCCAGTTTTTGTGTATCACGATCGAGACTTCTATTATCACATACACTTTTTAATTTTTCCCTAATATAACAAATTTTAAATAACTTTGCAGTATTCAAATTCTTTATCATGTCTCTAGTAGGTTTGTAAATGAAAGGAAAATACGGAAAAATACAATATCAAGTGCTTTTAGACGTTTGATCCACATACCTGACAATCTTTGGACTTTCCTCTATCGATAAAACCGCCGTGCGCGGTCCCGGCTTATGAATAGGCCCGCAGCATCCTCTGAGCTTGGAGTATGAGTCTTCCTAACAGAGGACCCCGAGGGAACCCCGGGATATAGAAATAGGACCTAGTATCTCCGGCTTGCGGGGTGTGACCCCTCCTAAACGGAGGCTGACCCCGAGGGTCCCGGGATATAGAAATAGGACACATTCCGTGGTTGTGCGGGATTAATAAATACACAACCTATCTTTCGGATGGGATGTAAACTCAGATCCACGTGTTGGAAGAAATGCCACGCTTCCTGCACGTTAAAGAACCCTTGTAGCAAGCTCTCTTTTGAGTGGTCCGTAGGTGATCGGCTACAAGGCTAAATTCTCCGCCCTTTTCGATTTCACCCTACCTTTCCAGTGGCAGTCAGAATTTCCCGTCCCATTGCCCTTTCCATAGCCCAAAGTGATTATTTATTAACAAACTTGTTCTCGTCTTGATATAGCTGAAATATTGCTGAGTAGACGTTAAACAATATTCAATCAATCAGTCAATCTATCGATAAAATTGCATATGATCTAAATGCATCATCAGTTCCCCTAAATTGTCAGGTCATGTGGGTCATGATGGTGTATTTTCTTTCATGTACGAACCTACTATAGACATGATTAAGAATATGTATGTAAGATCCAGATAAAAACGTCCGGACTCAAATCGTTGTCCGAAACAACGGCAGTAGTAAACCGAAGGAACAAAGGCGTGATATTCACAAAAATCGAAGTCCAAAGACAGGGCAAAAACGAGAACACAGAAAACAATGACGTTAGACACAAAAACAATGACGCCAGACAGACACAAAGCACAGAACCAGAAACCACAACATTCAGAACAAAGGCACTCACAGTGTGAACTCCAGTGAAACTGAGAGTGACATCAGGTGCTCCGGAAGGGTGAGCATGTCCTGCTCTGTTAACAGCACCCGTCACACGGTCAGTGAGGCATATAAATGTTTTGAAAGATCTGTTAAGTGGCTGATTGGTTAATGCCATTTTCTAACCCGGAGACAAAACCAATTAAAATCCATGGTACATGTTACTTCTCTAACCCTCAAACAGTACCAAGTTTCACTTTTTAAAAAATTCTCAAATCGATTCTCAAATCGACGTCCAATGACGTCATGTTCTCAGATCTACGTCCAGTACTGTGCATTTCTCAAATCGGCGTCTAATTACATTCTCGGGTCTTTGTAAGATTTAAATCCACAGATAGGTGTCCAAATTTTCTCTCAAATATATAGAAAACAGTTCTTTTTTTTCTTTTTATGCCCCCGCGACGATAAGTCGGGGGGCATATTGTTTTACCCTCGTCCGTCCGTCCGTCTGTCCGTCCGTCCGTCTTCCGTCCGTCCGAGGGGGTACATGGTTTGTCCACGTAACTCCTCCTACAGTTTTTATGCTAGAAAGTTTTGATTTTGCAGATCATTTGTACATATATTGAAGATGTGCATGTGATAAGGATTTTGATTTTGGTACATTTTTGTCAAAAATATACATTGTTGAACTTAGTCATTTTTGGTGATTTTTCATAGAGGGTACATAGTTTGTCCGCGCAACTCCTCCTACAGTTTTAGTGCTAGGAAGTTTTAATTTTGCAGATCATTTGTACCTATATTGAAGATGTGCATGTGGTAAGGATTTTGATTTTGGT
>MJUU01045376.1:18949-29565 GCA_002080025.1 Modiolus philippinarum
TTTTGCAGATCATTTGTACCTATATTGAAAATGTTCATGTGGGAAGGATTTTGATTTTGATGCATTTTTAGAAAAAATACACATTGTTGAACTTAGTCATTTATTGGATGAATTATTAATACAGGGTACACAGATTGTCCGAACAATTCCTCCTAGAGTTTTGAGGCTAGGAAGCTTTAATTTTGCAGTTCATTTGTACCTATATTGAAGATGTGCATGTGGTATGTATTTTGATTTCGGTTCATTTTTTTTTCAAAAATATACATTGCTCAACTTATAATTTTTTTGTGATTTAGTAATAGAGGGTACATACCGGTAGTTAATCTGTGCAACCTAGAATAACATGTGTTTAGCGGGGGCATCATATGTGTCTTACAGAGACAAATATTACTAGAAAATCCCAATTTGATTCAACCTTGCGCGGGGGCATGTCATCCTCTAGTTTTTGTATGAAAATTATCGTTATACCTGTAATGATATGTTGAGCTTATATTATATAACGTTAGAAAGTCAGTGCAGGTTTTTTATTGCTGTTTTTAGGTGTCGTGCTAGATATTGTTCCGGTAATACAAAAAGTAATCATTGTGCCAGTGTTCATTAATGAAACCACCTCAGCACCTCAGTTGACCCAACTAGACACGTTAGGCACGGACCATATGATTTTCAGGGTAATGGGGGGGACTGTGATTTTTTTGGAAAAAAAATTCTTGTCCCGATGTTTGCCATAAAAAATTCTCTAACCAGCACTTAGGTTGAAAACAATAATCAAGCCCTCACCCTGACCATAAGAAGAAAGCCTGGCTCGACAAATTCCCTAGCGAAAAAAATCTGGCTCCGAGGCGGGCAAAAAAAAATCCCGGCTTGGGTGAGAATCCCAGCCCATTAAAAATCAAATGGTCCGCGCCTTACAAGTCTAGTCGGTCAACAGGAAATAGACCGGTCTGTAAATGCATGATAAAAATTCAGATTACATTATTTATCCGGCGTTGGAGAGAAAATTTTGACGACAAATACATTTGTACTTAATAATGGGGCTCATGTGTCAAAATTTGTGAAAACTCGGTAAACAGAAAGTAGTGGAAATGCATCTCACAATATGTCACTATCATAAAAGTATTTTAATCAATTTTGAGATTTGCGCCGAGATAAATTGATGCGATTAAAATTACTTTATAAATGCTATTAGTTGCAAAAAATGACAAAGTTGGTAAACATGATAAGGATATGGAATCCCGGCAAGTTTTGAAAAGCATCCCACAATATGGCATGATCAGTGTTTGTGAGAATAAATTGTCTTATATTTTTGTCTTGTCGATCACCGAGAAAGACAAGCATGCCTGTAGCGATGTTCGAATTCAGCGGAAAAACGACTTCACTAATAGACGTCGATTTGAGGATGGACGTCAATTTGAGAATCTATAGGAAAGGACGTCGATTTGGAGATATTACTATTACGACATGTAGGATGGACATCGATCTGATAATCGGACGTCGGTTTTAGGCCGGACGCCGATCTAAGTCTTACATGTAGTGAAATCTTAAAAGGTCACCACTGCAACATGCATGTACATGTACCAAATACTAAGTTTATCAAGAGTATGACATGGACCATTTGATTTTCAGGGGGTCTGTGATTTTTTAGAAAAAAAATTCTGGCGCCCATTTTTTCATAAAGAAATTCTCTGACGAGCATTTGGTTCCGGGACTTGGCTTTTGAAATAATCTGGGTCTCAACCTGTCCATTACACAAAAGCCTTGCTAACATAGGGTAAATGAGAAAAAAATATCTGGCTCGGGTAAAAATCCTAGGCCACCCAAAAAAAATCAAATGGTGACAACTAAAGTCTAAGGAATATTCAGAAGGAGAGATTAGAAAGGGATGTCAAATCCAGGAGCACATATTAAAGCACAGAACGAATTGTGGCAGCCGTCCTATTCCCGAATTGGTACGCTCATTTTGAAAATAAAATGGTTGATCAAACCAGGTTGAACGATGCATCAAACTCCGACGCATTGGAAGGGTGTACGATGTCCCTTTTTTGTTTTTTGTTGTTTTTTTTGTTGTTTTTTTTTTTAATTAAGGGAAACCTAATTGAGGTCCACAAAGTGCCAATGCAGATTTCAATGTGCGTGTGAAAAACGCAAATGTCAAATTCATGACAATTATGCTACTTATTCTTATAATGTGACAACAGCCGAATACTTGACAAATGCTAGCAAGAAACCTAATTTTTTTTTTTCGGAAACGCGCGGTAATGAGAATGTTTTATTCCCTAATTGTATTGTTTTATTAAGTATTTTGTATTGTGAACTTCGGTATTTTGATATTTATTACCACTGGGCCGATGCCACTGGTTGTGGACTGTTAGTCCCCGAGGGTATTCACCAACCCAGTAGCCAGTACATCGGTACTGGCCCGAAAACCGATTTTATTTGGAAACATGCAATATCTAAATTTAAGAAAATATTGTTTAAAACTAAGGAGTATCTCCCTCTTGTATAGCTCTGTCCTTAGCTGATTTTGGCTTTTCTATTTAGATCTTATTGGTTATTTGTTCTCTATCAGTTTAACATTTACATATATTTCGGTCTGTGGACTTCCAAATGTTTTGATTTTATCTGCACTGAAGAGACATAAGTTGTCGAAATGCGCATATGCAGAAACAAAATTTATTGTAACTTCGGTATTTTGATATTTATTACCACTGGACCGATGCCACTGCTGGTGGACTATTAGTCCCCGAGGGTATTCATCAACCCAGTAGCCAGTACTTCGGTGCTGGCCTAAAAAACGATTTTATTTGGAAACATGCAATATCTAAATTTTAGAAAATTTTGTTTAAAACTAAGGAGTATCTCCCTCTTGCATAGCTCTGTCCTTCGCTGATTTTGGCTTTTCTAATTAGATATTATTGGTCATTTGTTCTCTATCAGTTTAACATCTACATATATTTCGGTCTGTGGACTTCCAAATGTTTTGATTTTATCTGCACTGAAGAGACATAAGTTGTCGAAATGCGCATATGCAAAAACATAATTTACAGTAACTTCGGTATTTTGATATTAATGTTCTATTGCCTGATGTGTTCCATTGCCTGGTATGTTTAATTGCCTGGCTACTGTGATTGGTCAAAACAATTTCATCATGAATATTCATTACCGTTCTATTGACTGGCTACTGTGATTGGTCAAGACGATTTCATTAATATTCATTGCTGTTCTATTGCCTGGCTACTGTGATTGGTCAAAGAAATTTTATGAATATTCATTACTGTTTGAATTTCTTGAAATTGTAATTGGTCAAAACCATATTGATTTCAGTGACATGGATTTTTTTCTGTTTACCTTTTTGATAAAATTTTATTTCTACTAACGTTCTTTGTAATAGACAACCTCAAATTACTGACAATGAGAGAAATACTACAAGAAACGTTGAACCCCAAAAAAATCTGCCAAGGTTCTAACTGACAGAACTAACTACTATGGTTTTGAAAATTTGTAAAGGAAATGCACATTCATAAAAATTGTGTATATATTTAAAATGACGATTTAAAAAAAATTATCTTTTTCGGATTTACTAGGCATTTTTGTCGACAATGATCATTTGTGTATCATAATATTACTCTATTTAATTGACCCGACCGGTCACGGATCAATTTTACAGGATTATTTGTGTTAAAATTGCCTACAAGACGGAGAACATTAAGCCACGCCCAACCTGTTCAATAGATTAGAGTAATATAATATAAGTAAATTTGAATTTTGTTGACGGCCATTTCGACAATTTATTTCTCATTTGTGCAGATTAGGTTTGGTAATAAAACGGTTGTTTAATCTGCAGACAGGCAATAGACCAGAATTATTTTCCCTGGGTAATGGAAACAGATCAGTGTTATATTGCCTGCGATCAGCCGTTGGCTTCAGGCAACAGAACACTGAGCTGTTTCTATTAACTCGGGAAAATATTCTGGCCTATAACCGAATAATATATTTTTTATCGTTCAGATTTTTCTTCCCTACGATTGAAAGATGACAGCATCTTTCTTTTGAGTAGAATTGAACGAAACTAATGGCAAAGTTTTTTTTTAAATGAAAAGCATTTTAAATATTCATTTCTATTTCTTTTCTGAAGGACAAATAATACATAAAAGGTGCGAATCAACATTCAAATTAACGGGTTCAACCGGTGTTTTTCCATTGCAGTACTTTATTGTGTGTTAATATTTTAATGTACTTCACATTTCTCTATTTGTATTTTCGGATAAAGACAAATCATTAGAATGTTTTCAATTTATTTTAGTGTTGCAGTTCTTTACTGACAATATAACGCCTACACCATGACCATAACTGTCAATACGTTGATCTTTCTGCTGGTCGGTTTTTTTCTTTCGGTTGAAGGCCAAAAAGTCACAAAAGGTTTGTTTTCGATTTTTTAATACTAGGATATTATCATGATAAAAAAAAATATTAACTTGTAAAAGTTATCTCCTTGTACCAAGTTAGTTTTGTATGGTTCAAAGTTGAGATAATTTTAATAGACCATATCCGACCTATGGTATTAGGATTTACCAGACTACTTTGAAATACGTCACAGTATAGAAACCGTCACGTCATAGAGCCTAAAACGTCATGAAGTTGGTCACATGGGGCGGACACGTTTGTGACGTAGGGCGGACAAACAACAACTGGTGAATCTGAATACCAGAACTCGGATATGGTCTATTAGCATATCAATACCTTATTTTGATATTCCTTATATTACTAACTTGGTACAGGGAGATAACCGACCGATGTTTCTCATTAAATAAGTTCGTATCATTTGATGCAATTTTATTAACATTTAAATGTGGACTTTTTCGTTGGTGTAAATTTCTTTTTCGCTGCCAGTTTACAGGTATTTAATATCCTAGTGACAAAACAACGTGGTTTCCTTCGGGGAATGGTTTATAGCATTTTATATTTGAATATTTTTAGCCTTTCAAAATAAAATTTTGAATATTTTAAGATTGCAGCATAAAACAATATATGTGTATTGTCTTCAAATCTGAGATTCATAAAATTTGTTTTTGACAAGAAACATACGGCGCACTCGTTTAAGCTCGCATTGCCCCTGTTTCTAAGCCTCATACGAATAATAAGTCTCATATTTGAACACACTACACGTATATTGACAATTGTATTTTTAAGATGTGTATTTCTTACGTGTGTTACGTATGCACGTATCGAATTTTTTATTTGTATATTGGTATTCAGGAGACAAGAACAAACTATGCGTAGAGAAAATCACCAGTGCATACGAAAATTTATACAAGTATTTGTCTATCAATAGTAAAAACAGGTATACTCTCCAAAAGTAACAATATTACAAGACTATTAAAAAGAGCAACAATGACTGCTGAGCATGCACTTTATTTACAAATCAATTTTGAACTCATTTAATATATGAAATTTTTAATCAGTAGTTTTATCTGCACTTATAGTTTCCTGATTTGCACTGAAGAGACATAAGTTGTCGAAATGCGCATATGCAGAAAAAAAATTAACAGTAACTTCGGTATTTTGTTATTTATAACCACTGGACCGATGCCTCAGCTGGTGGAACGGTGGTCCCCAAGGGTATTCACCAATCAAGTAGTCAGTACTTCGGTGCTGACCCGAAAACCGATTTTATTTGAAAACATGCAAAATCCAAATTAAGAAAAAAATTGTAAACCTAAGGATTATCTCATTCTTGCATAGCTCTGTCCTTAGCTGATTTTGGTTTTCCTGTTTAGATCCTATTGGTATTTTGTTTTCTCTCAGTTCTTATACCCCACCACACGTAGTGGCGAGGTAATATGTGATACTCTCAGTCGTCCGTCCGTCTGTCCATCCGTCCGTCCGTCCGTCTGTCCGTCCCCCGAAGGTTTCCGACTGATAACTTGTGAACGAAATAACATAACATCTTCAAACTTTGTATGTAACTTGTTAACCACAAAGCTCAGGCCAAGTATGATTTTGGGTTCGGAGGTCCAAGGGGTTCTGGAGTTATGCCCCTTGAAACTTTGAAATTTTGCAAATTGTAGGGTTTATGACTGATAACTTGTGAACGAAATAATATATTGTCTTCAAACTTTGTATGTAACTTGTAAACCACAAAACTCAGGCCAAGTTCGAATTTTGGGTTCGGAGGTCCAAGGGGTTCTGGAGTTATGCCCTTTGAAACTTTGAAATTTTGCGAATTTAAAGGTTTCCGACTGATAACTTGTGAATGAAATAATATATCATCTTCAAACTTGGTATGTAACTTGTTTACCACAAAACTCAGGCCAAGTTCGATTTTTGGTTCAGAGGGCCAAGGGGTTCTGGAGTTATGCCCCTTGAAACTTTGAAATTTTGCAAATTGTAGGGTTTTTGACTGATAACTTGTGAACGAAATAATATATTGTCTTCAAACTTGGTATGTAACTTGTTTACCACAAAACTCAGGCAAAGTTTGATTTCGCTTTCAGAGGTCCAAGGGGTTCTAGAGTTATGCCCCTTTAAACTTTGAAATTTTGCAAATTTTAGGGTTTCCTACTGATAACTTGTTTGAATGAAATAACATACTGTCTTCTCATTGTTTACCATAAAACACAGGCCAAGTATAATTTTGGCTTCAGAAGTACACTGGAGATATGCCTATGTAAACTTAGAAATTTTATGAAACGTGGTGGGGTATCATATAATGCACCATTACTATTTTTATATATTTCGGTTTATGGATTTCCAAATGTTTTAAATTGATCTGCACTGAAGAGATATAAGTTGTCGAAATGCGCATATGCCGAAAATAAATTAACAGTATTATCGGTATTTTGTTAATCATACTTAATATCAAATGTCTGCTTAAAGTTCATATACATAATGTACAATGTGTTTGCAATTCAGTTTAAGATTGCTAAGAATTCAGATTCGTTCACAATGTGAAATGTTTGCACTATCCACATTTCTTTGAAAATTACTGCTTTTATGGGGAAAATATTTTGACTCTTTTTTTGCAATCCAGACACAAATTTGGCATATGGGAAAAAATGTGGAAGTAGTTCCTTATATCCACATTTTATACCAGAATCTGCTGTAGATGGATATTTGACAACATTCCAACACACAGGGAAAGAAGTTCATCCCTATTGGTGGGTTGATCTAGGACGAAATTACGTGATACACAGAATAGATATATATAACAGACATGACGCTGGTGAGCTATTGTAAATATTTTAATTGCTATAACAAGAAAAACAATTAAAAATTAAAACTAAATCTTATTGTAAAACGGACCACCTTGCATTTTAAAATCACTGTTTCAAATATGAAGAACAATTACAATCCATACTTGATTCCGCAGTATTGGATATCCACATGCATGATCTTATATAACTTAAAACATTTTACAAATAACAAATTGGTGTTAACAAAATGGACGTGATATTTATACATATACAATAAAAGCTTTTCTTTATCAAAATATATTGATTTTCATATTGATTTAACCTGTATTAAGTGACCACCTATCTTATATAACCCCTTTTCAGAGTTCCCTACGGAGGTTACATAAGACAGGGTTGACTGTGTGTCACATATGAGCAAAACATGCCATATAAAGCTTTTAATAAAAAATAATGTAATTTATTTGAGAGACAAAATGAGGTAGTATAGCGACACTACGGACCATCCAATTGACAAAAACCCAAACGAAACATTAGGACATCGCAAGATTGACTGATCTATTCAAACGGAAAACAACTATACAGATTGTAAACTCATTTCAGGTGTTTTGTAAAAATTCACATCAGATATATATAATCAGCCCAACAATGTCAGATGTTCCAATCTTGGCTCATTTTTAATAGTTGTCTCCTCAAAGGTCAAATCAAGGGTTGTATCGAATAACATGATGGTAATATGCTCCGAAACTTGCGACAAAGTATCGTATAAAGCATATTGTATATAGAGGGTAAAGTGTCTTAAGAAAAGGACAGTCACACACATTTGCTTTGTATATAGTAGGCTTAAAGTGTGTGACAACTCTGCACACTATACTGATCTACTTGATAATATTGTTAGATATTATCCTGCGCTTGATAAATTCTTATAAACAACCAAATAATGTTTGATCCGCATTTAGCAACAACAAATAGTTTATTAAAGTCTCACTTCTTGAAATTCACATTTAAAACATTAAAGTTACATAAAATGGTAAAAGGACACAATTACATTTGTAATCAGTACACATACAAATACAAAAAACAGTAAACACCTACAATGGCCGAAAACTACAATCACATGCCACAATTCACAAGCAAACTACAATAGAAAAACAAAAATGACAACAAAAACACACGTTAATAACCATAGGAACTCTGGATACTCGAACTTGGTACCGGCACTAGCAAAAGCCAGTGGTTAGTTAAAACCGGTTTATGGGTACTCAAACCTCCCTTTTCTCTGTCCCATTTCCCTATAGTATAGTAAACATACGAATAAAACCCAAAACTGGTAGACTACCAACTCTGTGTCCACTATCTTGAAAATAGAAAATAATATGACAAAACGCAATTTAAAAAAACATTTTAAAATAATGTAAGTTTCTACAAATGCATGGTACAACCGAGGAAATCAAAAATGCTTTCATCTTGCAAACACCATGAGGCCTTCAATAATGAACTTTGGGTCATATCTCATAGTAAGTAGAAGACGGCCTAGCACCGGTTTGAGCGGAATTCTTTGCTAAATTTCGATCAACGCTACGTCACATTTATTGTAAGTTAGGTAAAAATTTGATTCATAGGATATGATGAAACTAAACAATTATTAATCTTTGCAACAGATTTTTCATGGGATTGATACCACTTGATTATAAACATTAGTGCCACAATATTTGGTATTATTCTGTGTAATTAACATTTATAAATGATTACAATATTTTTTTAAATGTTATTTGTGTTTCCCGGCATTTTAATTACGAATTTTATTATATATAACAATAAGTTATCCCGGCAAACCTTTGTAGTTACCATGGTATGCAGATTTTCCTTATTATAGCTAGTAGTCCTCAGTCACTTGAAAAAGATACAAGAGGTGTCTTAACGTAGAAATAAACACATGTATCGAAGCATTGTCAAAAGTATGCATGCAATTAACATATTTTTTTTTAAATACATGTAATTCTAAATTTGTCCCTTAGAATTAAGTAATGAACAAATCTCTTTCATCAAAGTCATTATTAACTTCTTTGTGTACATCGAGATAGAGTGTTGAATTCGTATTGACATATAAATGTCTATGATTTGTGGAATTCATGCTTTCAGAATGCGTCTCAACATTGGAATCATGGCAGGAGTCCGCTACATTTGCGTTGTTATCTTGATTTTGCTTTGAAACGTATAATTTACCTTCTATATACAGCCTATCCGTCACTAGTATGGCCATTTTCTTCTGACTTTTTGCCTTTTTTAATACTGTGAAAGTACTATTGTTCGTGGGGATCCAATTTTCGTGGATTTCGTGGTTCACTTAAACCACGAAATTAGGTTCCCAACGAATTGCAGTTTTCCATAGGGTTTTAATGGCTAGAATTTGAAACCACGAATTTAGGTACCCACGAAAGCGTGATATTTATGAAAACCATGAAAATTGATGTCCACGAATAAAAGTGCATCCACAGTATATGACATAGTTCCTTTCTTCTGGTTTCTATTGCTTTGTTTTAGCTTATGTCCATTCATCATTATCAATTTCATGTCTTCCTTTTGAACAGGCCTTGGGCTTCTTTTATCTT
This sequence comes from Modiolus philippinarum, assembly GCA_002080025.1. Classification (NCBI taxonomy): domain Eukaryota; kingdom Metazoa; phylum Mollusca; class Bivalvia; order Mytilida; family Modiolidae; genus Modiolus; species Modiolus philippinarum. The sequence goes on from MJUU01045376.1 coordinate 28,749, forward strand.
GTTTTCTATAACGATGGACGTTTATAAATTCCATTGCTTTGAGTATGCCGAGATTATCTTTGATGATCGTTCTGATTAGTTCTTCCGTGTCTTCTTCTTTTTGCTTCCTTTTCTCGTTAAATATTACATTGTTTTTCATAGATCTCTATTTAATTTCCTCTACATCATTTGTAATTTGATGGAACTTAGAATTAACTCATTTCCTTAAATCATTTTTGTTCACAATTAACTTATCTTCCACGTCTTCAATCTGAGTTATATTTTTCTCGCATCGGGTTATTATTCTTTCTATTACACTGCCCATTTCCTCGAAATTTTGTTCAATCGTTGTATTGTTCACAGTTAAAAATTCTATTTTACTCTCAAGATTTTCTATTCTGGATACTTTTGTGCCAAATTGATGGAATTAACTCTTTATTTTGTACACTTCATCTTCTAAGCATTGACGGAGGGATTCTGAATTTCGAACTGTTTCCATGATATCATTAGCATTACTGTAACTTTGTCATAATAAACTTTACACTTTGAGCAATCCATCTTTGTAACGTTTTGCGATGGTAACTAAGATAGCGTCGCCGAACAATGAATGTGGCTAGTAACGTCCTTTATTAAATATTACGTTTTTTCGTAAAATTTTCATTAAATAATGTGAGCAGCTTACGAATTTTCTTAAAACTGCACGATTTCCAACTATTCGGTAAAAAACAAAGTCCTCAGCACTCGATAAAAAGTATTTTTTCCGGAGCAAAATTTTCCGTGATAGCCTTGCAACAACTACATCTGGGTCCAAATCCCAATAGTAATCAGGAAAAATATG
>MJUU01045381.1:4832-28760 GCA_002080025.1 Modiolus philippinarum
TTTTGAATGGAGACAAAAGGTTTTGAAATGTTTGAAGAAACTTCGGTAATCAGTTGTTTACCATTGTTGAACCAATGTAGAAGTAGGTCTTTAGAATTTTATGCTTTATTTTGTTTATTTTAAAACAATCTTTTTTGTACATTTGATTCCACTTAAAGGATGGAATTTCCCACTGACTATGCACATTTTTGTGCAGTCATGGTTTGTATTTATAGAGTAAGTGAGAAACGAACCTTCAATCAAGAGGTTGGCTTCACCAAACTCAGCGAATTTCTTAGAATACTTTAAATGTGGAGAACAAATTGTATCTTAAACGAAATATATGATCTTAAGAAGGTTAAAATTTATTAGATAAATGGACCAGGGGTGTTTGAAAAAGCCAAATTTTAGTGAAAATGGTAAAAAATGAATTAACTGTTGTTTTCAAACCTAAAACAGTTTCACGTACACGTTCTCTATTGACTCATCGACAAAGCAGACGGCCATTTACACACGAGAATATGAATTTAAGTTGTGGTTAGTAAAAACCGTCAGTAAAATAATTCAATTTCTTGTGTTATGAAATTTTTTATTATCTTTTATCATCATGCTAGTTTTGTTAGGCATTATATATTGGTAACTGTATCTATGAAAAAAAATTTCATTACAGATCAACATCGTAGGAATTGTATTTGGAGTTTTGGTAGGTGCTGGTGTATTTATTTTCGGTTGTATACTTTGTTGTGTATGTTGTTGTGGTAACAGTGGTGGATCTAGTGGTCAAGTTGTACAGACCAATCAATCAACAATATCAACGATATCATCCACTCAGATGACTACTAACAGTACGTCTTATTTCAAAGTTTATGAATATTTTGATACTTATTTATTTGTTTATTCATTTAAGGCTAAAATGGAAAGTTGGAAAAAAGCTTTTATTAGCAATTGAGTGCCAACAGTCCATTATCATTGTAATGGAAATAGGTGAAAGACAACAAGTCATTACGAAAAGTGACGCCCTCAATTTATAATAAGAAGCATCTTCTTTAAAAAAAAAGGGGGTTACAAAATTTTTCAACTGTAAAAAATGAACACTTATAGGTAAGCGTAAAGACTTCAGTTGTGGGAAGAAACCCAATGTGTATATCAAGCTCATATTGGGCCTCTAAATTGTTCTACAATGATATTATTGAAACTATATTGTAACACTAACACACACACATGTACAGACGCAATAATTTGATTAAAATACTACCCCGATAAAAAAAACCGGACAAGACACATGACCCCCACACACACACACACATTTCCAGATGGAATGAAAATTATTCGTTAAGCATATTAAATTTGGCAGCAGAAAATAAAAACATAGTTTCAAAAATTAAAACACTGCTCAAAAAGTAAAAAAAAATATATCAAAGGAATACGTTCTCTTTGTTCTATATTTCGATATGTCAAAGTATAGAAGTTCTAACTTTTTTGATAAATAAATGTGTATGTGTGTCTTCATTTTGCTTTTCTATCCTATGCTCATGTTGTGCCCTTGTTTCTGAGTGTTTCCGATGTTGCCTTGTCCTTGGATCGCTGTTTTTTGAATGACGGTTCGTTTCTCACTTACTTTATAAATAAGCTTCAATGATCCCGTCAAATTGCCTTTGGGTCGAATGACCTGAAGATATTACAGGTATGCTGGCCTCTCACCGATACTGCCGATGTCTACTGAAATCCATGATGATTCTTTACCAAACCCATCGGGAAGTTTGGAATCTGATTTTTATTCCGTAGTGCGACAGTTTTTTACCAGCAGACTAGGCTCCTTGAGCTAGCCGGCAGTTAAGCGGCGAGCACTCCTCGACCCATCTTACTTAATTGCGTTTTGTCTTATTCTTTCCATCTCAAAATTGTGGTCTTCGAGTTATTAGTCTACCTGTATTGGGTTTATTTGTATGTTTATTATACTATATGGAAACGGGATATAGAAAGGGAACCCTACCACTAACTCTTGCAAGTTCTGGTACCTAGTCCGGCTATTCCGAGTTCCTATCGTTGCCTATGTTTGTCTATTGCCATTTTATTGTTTTTCTTGTGCAGCTCCCTGGTGGATTTTGACATGTGATTGTGGTTTTCCTGTTACCTTTTCTTTATTTTGATAACATCCAGTACATGTTTATTCCTTACAGTATACAGCTGGATAACAATCGAAATTAGATATATCGTTCATTTTTTATAAGGGTATAACACCACTTGCTTCTATTAAGAATGAATTCCAAATAGACATTTTTACTATTCATCGACGAAACCAAAACCAAATCCGAAAACGAGACAGAAACCAGCATATACAGAATGATCTGTGTTCGCAATGTTAAACCATTGTTACCTGTTATATTAGTTCAGTTGTTTAGCTTTCTTTTTGAAATCTCTAAACTGAACTTTCAATCGTTAATTAATAAAATGTAGTAGAAGTTTTTTTAATTCGATAATAGAATACAAAATTGTATATTTTATGTTACACAATGCCTTTTGGGCTTTTTTTTTCTAACATTCGTAAACTGAGGTTCTGATTTTGGGCTCGCCTATTTCAGATACAAGGGTCAAAATTTGGCTTAAAAGGGTATTTTTGCGTCTTTGTACAGCATAACGTTGGATTTAGTACTAGTATACGGAATATTATCAAATTTTAGTATAATGTTTCTTGGCATACGCGTTATCTTTTTTTTTTTATTTTGGGATCCTGGCACAACCCATTTTAAAAAAGGGCAAAAGAGAGTTGAATTGGGTGTTTGACCGTAAAATCTTTATCAATTTTGGATTTTTATTGGTTTTCCTTCTGTACTCCTCAGGAATTTTCCAATCTGGAGTATCTAACGGATTTTAAGTCTCATGTAACCATGACCAAAACAGTTCAATTTTTGGTAATATTTTTGTTACAATCCCTTTGAGAATGTTTTATATGTTACGATATACAAATTTCATTAATTGTAGCATAGATAATGTCTAAAAGGAAAACTTAAGTCTACACTTTATTCCTATCTTTACAAATGACAAAAACGATTCACTTTTTTTTTTGAAATTCTATTTCATCATACCCCTTCGAATTAGTTTTATATATTGCGATATAATTATTCCTGAATTGTCGCAAAAAAGGCAGGAATAGTAAGATTTCAAGTCTGTAGTTTAAGAAAGGTCATAAAATAAAGAATAAACAGTAAAAATCTAAAGTTCGTGGTTCAGTTTCAATCTTAAAAAATGACAAAAATATATCCTTTCGAAGGCGTTTTATATGTTGTGAAATACATTTTTTTTTAAATTTTACCATTTTAAAAGCAAAATTCTGTTGTTTATACTAAATTTTTGAGAAATTATCAAAACAATACATTTTTTCTTCATGATCTTCTGATTGAGTTGTATACACCGGCAAACGAACACCGAAGTATATATGATTCAATATTTCATGAATTAAGCATAGTAAAATTAAGTAAGTAAATTTTATTTATAGTCGGAATCATATATACAAATAACATACAAACATGAGCTCTTAAGAGCTCTTAACCCGCCTTGGTATAATTAAGGTTCGAAAATTAGAACTTTTAGTTGGTGGTTTATTTATGCTAAATTCATGAAATTTGTTTATCGAAACATATAAAACTCCTTCAAATGGAAACCATGAAATACAATTTCCAAAAACTGAATTGTTTTGTCATTTTCAAACAAACAGTTTAAACCATAGACTTAAAAATTTTAATTTTAATGCCTTGTTTGAGAAGTTTGTCTATTGTTTCATATAAAACTATAATGAAAAGAAATATAATTTTCAAAATGTATAATTGTCCTGTTCATTTTGAAATATTGATTTGAAATCAAAAACTAAAAGGTTTACTTTTAACAACCTTTTATATGCTTATAATCATGAAGTTTGAATACCGCAACACATAGAACTATTTTAAAAGGACATGTTAAATTAAATTTAAAAAAAAAATATTGTTTTGGTCACAATTTAAAATTTGAGTTGAAGCCCCACACTGAAAATCTTACTTTAAGTAACTTAGTTATGCTAAAATTCATGAGATTAGTATATCGTAACTTAAAATTAATTCAAAAGGATATTATGAAATAGAATTTTTTAACTGAATTGTTTTCGTCGTTTCTAAAGATTTAGCTTAATTTACAAGCTAACAATCCTACTTTTTTAGATCTTATAGAGACTAAAATTCATGAAATTTGTATGCTGCGATATATAAAACTTCTTCAAAGGATATGATGAAATATTATGTTGAGCCCTAGATTAATTTCTTTCTGTGAAAAAAACCTTTTCTCTTGAAATTTTAAATCTAAGTCTTTAACGGCGAAATGTTCAGCGTATCTGCTGTCCGTTTGCACCTAAAAACGGTCACAAGCACCACTCTATACGATTGATTAATTAAAACATTAAAAATAAGAAATATGTTTATTTTTTCCTGGTAGTTTTTACTCTTTTTGCATTTCATATTTATGTATATCGAGACTAACATTACATTTATTTTAATCTAGAAATGTTTGTTTTAATATAAACATTATACGTATTTGACATCAACAAATGATGTTTGTATTTTTTTTTGTTCATGCTTACATAAAAAAAAACCAAATTACAGAATGATTATATTTATTATGGAATGTCTAAAGTCATATCTTTTCTATACATTCCATTCATAAATAAATCTATTGTAAGTTTTTAAGAAAGAAAGCCCATCAGACACTGATTGTACATACAATAGAGAGAAACAAACCACAATTCATTCTGAATAATATGGTTTCGGCTTCGGTCTCGGTTTCGGATTCGGTTTCGGTTTCGGCGATGAATAGTAAAAATATGTAATATACATCGAGCAAATGGACGATATGCTATAGAATTCTGTCAGTAATCAACCATTCAACTTATATGTAACTCAAGTTCCAACATCTAAATATTGTGCAGTTGGAAAGAACATTAAATTGTTTGTATACTTTTGCAATTTCTGAAAATTTCAATAATTCTAATTTCAGATGCAAACAGTGAACCTAGTGCACCAAGTGCACTGTACACCTCTCCACAGTATACAAACCAATATAATACAGAATATTCAGCACCGCCGCCATCATATAGTGACGTTACATCTACTGGAAATGTTAACTTAGCTTTTAAATGAGAACCAGTTTTCCACTGCAATAACATAGAGACAAAAGAACAACAAACGTGTAGACACCTTAATGAATGTGTTTTAGACATCTAGATCTTATTTCTACATAAAGCTCTGAGAAAGGTCATAACCTACATCTTTCAGTAGGATACACGAAACGACATGCCTTTTATAATTTATTTTCCTCGTCACAAATACATTTAGTTAACTCATCGTTATTAGGGAAGTATATAAAGAATCCATGAAAATTCAACACTACAAATTCCTGATATGATTAATTCATAATTTTAACTTGAATCTAATGATTGAATATAATGTATTGTTTGGCGTCCAGTATTGGATTATTTTCTTTGTTCTTTTCTACAAGATCATAACGAATCAGATTCAATTTGACGTGGACTAAATACAACTCTACAAAGAACAAGAATATGCTACATAGAACAGGAATACGGTATTCTCATAATACCACAATTCAGTGTATATCTGATCCAATGTTAATATAATTGAACATTGTATGATGTCACAGTACCATTAAGCATAATACGACTGTCCTTCTTAATGAGAGTAATATAAGAAAAATGAAAGTTATTTCCTTCCATTCGGTATTTACAATTTATGTGCTGTGTATAAATTAAACTGCTTGCAACATGGTTAGGGCCTGTAAATCTCGTCATGTGGCACTGCGAAATGACGATAAAATTGCAATTTTGAAATGTGTCCCGCCAAAATATGATGTATGATCATTATTAATTTCAAGGTTTATTTTCTGATGTCATATATTTTTCGTTAAAAATAAATAACATTTGAAATTTGTACGATACTTTTTGACCCTATAGGAATGTAGCATTAAATTGCGTGAAAACGATATCTTTTAAACATTTCGCTGATATTGTATGGCACTCCGTGGATATCCTTGGTACTGAATTTGGCATCTTATTTCGATATTTTTGGTTATTAGTACTTCTTTTGTGGCTACTTTTGGATATGGTTTTCCTTATTATTTGATTTTAATGCTGCTGATGAGTGATTAATCATTGGAACACGTGTACAGCATAACGACGTCTTTTCAGTTTGAATGAAATGGTCAACTATAAACTGATAATGAGGTTTATGTAGGGATAAGCATTACAGTTATGCATGATTGCTGGACAAGAACATACCTCCTGATTCAATGTAGTCAATCAATTCTTCATTTGCATGTATTGACCAAACTTATCTGTATAATTAACAAGCTAAATATATTAATGAAGGTTTTGACTAAATAATTTTGCAGGTATTTTGAGACCTAGATATTAAAATACGTGTATCAATTTATTTGGTCATCCAGGACATCCCTATCATTTCCCTTTCTTACAAAAAAAACTACAAGATTTTTTTTCAATTACTCTTCTATTAAGATAAGATCATATTGGTTATTTGTTCTCTGTCAGTTTTTTAATATCTTTGAGATGATGGTCTTCCAAACGTTTAGATTTTATCTGCACTGAAGAGAAAGTTGTCGAAATGCGCATATGCAGAAAATAAATTCACAGTAACTTCGGTATTTAGTTATCTATTACCTTGGATGCTAATTTCGAGAAAAAATATTGTTGCAATTGTGACTGTTACACATCGCCCTTTGCGCACATATATTAACGGGGAAATTACAACAAACGATGTTTAGCGATCAGTGAACACAGTGCCTTATTATCGCCCATCTTTGAAAATTAACTTGCAGGTGTGGTATTTTCTATAAATTTATTTGGGATGGAAAACCTGATAAAGTTAAAAGATCAGTGATGGTAAATGATTTAGAGGATGGGGGTTTGAGGGTACCTCATATCCGGTCTTTCTGTTATGCACTGAAAATGAAATGGTTGACGAAACTGCTTGATCCCCTAAACCATTCTCCTTGGAAAATATTACTGTTAAGTACTTTAGAAGAATTTGGTGGTGATAAAGTTTTGACGCTGAATAAAGAGGGAATGGAGTGGGTTTCAAAGAAATTAAATGCATTTTGGAAGGATATTATTTATAATTTTTCAAAACATATTGAGGAGGATAATTCGATTGAATTAGAAGATTCATACAATATTCTGTCACAACCTTTGTGGCTGAATAAAAATATTTAATTGGTGGTGAAATGATAATTAAAACAAATTATAGTAAAAATGGTGTTTATTTTGTAAGAGACTTGAAAATAACAATTTTCTTAATTACACTGAATTTGTGGAAAAATATCAGAATTTGTCCACAAATTTTATTGAATTCTATAGTATCGTAAGTGAGATCCCAGAAAAGAGCAATTGCTGGAAAAGAAAGACTGGATACAGTGGATACCATTTACATTGACAAATTGAAAAAATGTCAGAAGTCAAGTAAATTCTTTTATAAAATTTTTGTTGGTAGTGTCAAAGAAAATCCTATCAAATCTCAGGAGAAGTGGTCTGAGACACTAAATCTTGAGATTGATAATTGGAATGAAGTTTATTCATGTCTTTTCTGTAACTAGGAATACACAGCTGCAGAATTTTCAGTTTAAATTGTTGCTTGAAATACTTGCTACAAACTCACTTTTATTTAAGTGTAAGATAAAAGAAACAGAACTGTGTACTTTTTGTTTTGAAACACCAGAAACATATCAACATTTATTCTGGGAATGCTGTCATACCAAAAATTTTTGGTTATCCATATGTGATGTTTTTCTCTAATCATTATTTAGTTTTGAACCAAGATATTTCAGTTATAACTATTTAGACTAAATGATTGTATTGAACAACATGTGTTTCTAGTTTCTAGTTTTGAAATATTACATTTATGTATGTAGATGTAAGAATAAGCTTCCTTGCATTAGAGGGGGGATTGAATTCTTAAAATACTATATGCAAATAGAGAAGCTTTCGACTGAATTTTTATCTTCCCCTCATAAAAATTTCATTCAGAGTAAACTGTTGCGTTTAGAGGAGGTTCTGAGTTATATTTTTATTTTTTTATATATTTTTTTCTCCGAAATTTTTGTGCTCTTTCTAAAAAAAATGATACACATTACATATGTATTTTTCCAAGCTTAATTTGATGCTAGAAGATATATAGTTGACTGTCCTTTTGTACACTACATTTTATGTCTGTAATACTGTCTTCTATCTATGTAATGTGTACTACAAGTACTTGTATATGTAAATGTTATCAGTTGCTATAAAAATAGAGAATTACAAAAAAAAACTTGCAGGTGTGTTTTGATATCACTAAAGACGCAGTTACCAATTATTTCGTAAAATGGTGCAAACGAGAAAGTACAGACAAAACTCTAAATTATTATTATTAAATTTTGTTAAAGCTAATAATGATCAGTCACATTCTCAGCTGTCAGTAAACAGAACTGAGTCAGAATTGAGAGATGTGTTAATACCTATTGACAAAGCTTAAAAAAGATTGCTATCATTTAAAAAAAATAATATATCGATGTGCAAAAAACTAATTGATCAGATAAAACACTTTCCTACTTACTATTTATGACATTACAATGATACAGAAAGGATCCTAGTTCCACGTTAACTTACCATGGGTTCCTAAGCTTCACCAAAATTCATACATCGTTTTTCGGATTTTCCTTACTGGTCTCTCTGTGTAATTGATTCGAACTTGTGTTGTCACTTTTAATTTATTTCGACCTTTAGGTAATTTTTTTACCACAAACCTGATCATCCATTTAAATAGTGCACTTACTTGTATAAAGGAGTAAGTAGTAAAGAAATGTGAAAAATAAGTGAGAACCGAGCCGTCAGGCAAAAAAAACGAACAGTCCAGGGACAACGGCAACATCGGAAACAGAGAGACAGGAACACCACATGAGTACGAGACAGAAAAGAAAAATTATTACACACATACAGATGAACAACACGAACCCAATAACAACCATTGGTGAAATCACGGAAAACATATCAAAACTCTTGTGTTAATTATTTTTCGAGTTTTGAAAAATTCCATTGCAATTTTAGATAAATTACAATCAATAAAAAAGACCATTTTATCTCTTGACAGCTATGATTTTTCTACGCTTTATACAATCCAACCTCATAATTTGATATAATCTAAATTGGTAACGCTTATGTTTTTTGGTTTGTTTGTTTTTTCTCTGGTCTTCACTTCATCTGTTGTAACAAAAACCAAGGGTTCTTAATCAATATTACTTACAGTGGTCATTGATCTTGGACATGTGATGACATGAATAAATCACTTGCTAGACAATATTTATGTTCGCTTTGGCAACATTGTTTATAAACAGGTCATTTCAGTTACCATGGGCACAAATTGTACATGTCTCATTGCAATTCTTTTTCTATGCTGTTACCAAAAGAAAAGACTTCATGACAAAACTGCAAAATGGAACCGTAGAAAACGATGATAAACTTATTTCAGTTTTTAATGATGACAGCAGATACATTTCCGATATCCTTACTCTTGACAATCCATACTTAACATCATTTACCCTAAAAACTGAAACTATACAAAGCAAACAGTGATGCTAAATACTGTCATTTTCCGGATCTAAGTATCATCATCTACTCTGACAAAAGAAAAACTAAAATTTATGATAACGGGGATAATTTTGATTTCACTATTATTAATTTCCCTTTTCTTGACGGCGACATTCCTCTAACCCGTCTTACGGAGTTTATATTTCTCAACTGGTACGATGATGCGAACATAACCTTAATGTCACATCCAATCTTTTACAACAAGTTACAGATTAAAATGTGGTAATAACAAAATACCCGAACAGAATTCTAGAAATACAAAGTCCAAGAGACAAATAGAAAAGCAGATCCAAAACCACCGGAAACATTGTCAACAGCAAGGTCCTAACTTGGTACAGGCAAAACCTGTTTGAATTGCTGTAGTACCCATTAGCAACTTAACAACAATAGCTTGTGAAAGGTCCTAACTTGGTACAGGGAAAACCTGTTTGAATTGCTGTAGTACCCATTGGCAACTTAACAACAATTGCTAGTGAAAGGTCCTAACTTGGTACAGGCAAAACCTCCCCTTGAATTGCTGTAGTACCCATTACGACTTAACAACAATTGCTAGTGAAAGGTCCTAACTTGGTACAGGCAAAACCTCCCTTTGAATTGCTGTAGTACCCATTAGCAACTAAACAGCAATTGCTATTGAAAGGTCTTAAACGGTAAAAAGTTATGTTCATCCCAGTATAAAATAAAAAAAAATAATTTTGAATCAGTTCCACACTAAGCTTTTAAATTTTTCCGCAAGGAAATTTTTTAATGACCGTATGAGACGGATTTTTTTAAAGGCCTTAATTAAAGAGGAGGTCACGGACATAACTATGCCTAATGAAAAAGTCTGCATCATTGGTGCTAGCTCTGCGTGACGAATCGACTGTGATGCATACACTCCATAAGCTTTAGAAGTTGGAATATTACTGTTCATGTAAATTAAATTGATAATTTTGAAATGAAAGTCGTCCGTTTTGTCGTAAAGTTTAGTACTGAGATGAATTTGGAAAATCGGTGCCTTATAGTTGTAATAACAATATTAAAGGTATAGAAAATGTGTCTATTCCAGAGTGCAGTGATGGTAATGTGATGACCTTATTGTTAGTCAAAGATATAGACGCAGTCATAAACATTATCAATCCATAACTACTGCCGGTGGATCATCTTATAATGCAACGACCAATGCTTCCGATGATATTGTGTCACTAAAAAAACATCGCTTTGGTGATTTTCTTCCATCTGATCTATCCAAAGAGCTCGACATTAGGGATACTACGGACACTTCCACGTCGGCCTCATTTCTTAGCCTTCATCTTGAAATTCGCAACTGAGGTAGAAAACAAACCAAGCTGTATGACAAACGCGACAATTTACTTGTCCAATCGTCAACTTCCCTTTCCTTTATAGCAACATTGCTACAGTGCCGACATATGGAGTTTACATCTCCAAACTCATTCGCTACTCACGGGAATATGGTCGATACAGTGAATTATTGATAGTGCACCCTTTCTCACAAAAAAAAAATACTGAAACAAGGTTATGTTATGCATAACTTGAGTCATCACTTCAGAAGTTTTGCTGTCGACATCACGATCTTGTGGGACCGCTTTGGAATATCTGCTTCCCAGATGACAACAATGTTTTCTCTTTAAAAGCTTAAAATCATTGTTCCCTCTTCTGGTTTTGACTTAACTACCGGATATGACATGTTCAACACATCGGGTGTCTTATTAGGAGCAAGAGATGCTTAATCTATCGGTGAAACTTATCTGCTAGTGCTTTAGTTTTTTCATTTTTATCCCCGTACTTTTCTGAAGAAAATGCGGGGATATTGTTTTGGTCCCGTCCGTCCGTCCGTCTGTCCGTTAGATGGACCTTGTCAGTGGAACTCCTCGCTCATTTTTGGATTTAGTGTTTTAATTTTGTCATAGAATTGTTGCATATATGCTGCAGATGCGCAATAGGCTTTTGGATTTTGATATCGGTCTTGGTGCAAAAAAGAGGCCCCAAGATGTCTATTTTGACAACTGTGAGCTTTTCAGTGGAACTCCTTCATTTTTGGGTTTAGTGTTTTAATTTTGTGATAGAATTGTTGCATATAGTCTGCAGATGTGCAACAAAGTCTCAGGATTTTGATTCCGGTTCCGACTTTGGTAAATTTCCTGAAAGTCTCAAAGACCACTTATTTCTTGGAAATCTACCTAGCAACCATACATATAGTAATTTGTTCAATTAGGACTAACATTTTCAGCAATTGAATTTCAAAAATATTTGATTCAATTTTGGTAAATTTCCTGAAAGTCTCAAACACCACTTATTTTTTGGAATTCTACCTTGCAACCACACTGTTAGGATTTGTTTCTATTGGGGCAAACATTTTCACCAATTGGTTTTTAAAAATGTTTGATTCCAATTTGGGAAAATTTCCTGAAAGTGTCAAAGACCACTTATTTTTTGGAACTCTGCCTAGCAACCATACTGTTAGGATTTGTATCTATTAGGGCAATCATTTTCACCAATTGGATCTACAAAGTAATTGATTCCAAATTTGGTATATTTCCTGAAAGTGTCAAAGACCACTTATTTTTAGAACTCTACCTGGCAACAATAGTGTTAGGATTTGTTTCGATTAGGGCAATCATATTCACCATTTGGATTTTCAGAATAATTGATCCCAAATTTGGTAAATTTCATGAAAGTCTCAAAGACCATTCATTTTTTGGAAATTCTACCTAGCAACCGTATATCCTTGTATACAATTTCTTAGTAAAAATAGTGACTATCAATACTTTGATTTTAGAAATGTTGAGGAAAATTATCCCAAGGGTCTATAACAACTGTTTTCTGTGTCAAACGGGTGAGCGCGGGGATGGCCATTTTTTCTGATGGCACCACTTCTAGTTTTTTGTTGATTTGTTTTGTTTTTGTCATGCTGTCTTAATTCGAATTGGATATGAATTGTCATGATTTTGGAATTCTACCTTTTAGCATTTTTGTTTCGGTATTCGTATGCCGATTTACTCACCCATGGTGTTATATGACTCCGTGTTGTTCATTTGTATGTGTTTCTCTTTTTCTTTTTTGTATTGTCTTTGTATCTTTGTGTTTCCGGTGTTGCTTTTGTCTTTGGATTAAACATAGACTGACAGTTCGGTTCTCACTTATTTGTTAATTGTCCTATTTGTGTTTACTTTTGAATGTTCATTATGCACGTACAACGCTGATTTCTTTTCGAGTTTACGTTTTGAAAAACTTACGAGATTTTGAATTCTTAAAAGGAGATATTTTTTCACATTAGTACAGACTAAGCAGTATCATCGATGATGTGGCGTTCTTCCATCTATCCAAACCTGCAAGGACCGAACCTGTTCACACCGAAACTACAAAAAAATTATTCATTTTCCGTTAGCTATCAAAGGAAAAGCAAAGTCAGTTCAAAATCCCTGCTGAATTTAAAAAAATCAATCAAAACCTAAAGTCTCTTATCGCATGCGAAGAACAGTGGGAACATTTCTAACTAAACAAAAGGCATTGCAGAACTTTAACATTGAAAACTTTCTGAAATTTTCTCCGACATGCGACTGTTCCTTAAATGATTTTATTTACAGTCCCTCTGGACATAGCATCACCGGTGATCATAAGATCATTGAAAACGAATTGCTACGGAAGGTGGTCTCCAATGGTAAAAAATTCCAAGAACTACTTCAACGGCGTATTAATTGGATCAAGATCATTATGGACGCCGTAAAGGGAAACGTCTGGTTGCTTGGTTAAAAAGAGACGGAATAAGGACCAGAACTTCAGTCCTTTTCACATTCGATCTTTAATGCGGAGTCGTGTACACTAACTACACAGCTCTAGGTGTTAACAATCGACTCAAGTCTGTATTTGAAAATTGTGAAGCCCGTACGTGCCTGTCTGTATTAGCTCTGTCCTAAGCTGAATTTGGCTTTTCTATTGAGGCCCTTTTGGTTATTTGTTCTTTATCAGCTTTTACACGTTTTTCGGTTAATAGACTTCCAAATGTTTTGATTTGATCTGCACTGATGAGACATAAGTTGTCGAAATGCGTATATGCAGAAAATAAATTGACAGTAACTTCGGTATTTTGCTATTTATTACCACTGGGCCGATGCCTCTGCTGGTGGACTGTTAGTCCCCGAGGGTATTCACCAACCCAGTAGTCAGTACTTCAGTACTGACCCGAAAACCGACTTTATTGAAACTTGCAATATCTAAATTTTACAAAATTTTGTTTAAAACTAAGGAGTATCTCCTTCATGCATAGCTATGTTCTTAGCTGAATTTTGGCTTTTCTATTTAGACCCTTTTGGTTATTTGTTCTCTATCAGCTTTTACACGTTTTTCGCTTAATAGACTTCCAAATGTTTTGTTTGATCTGCACTGATGAGACATAAGTTGTCGAAATGCGCATATGCAGAAAATAAATTGACAGTAACTTCGGTATTTTGCTATTTACATGACAAATATGCTTTTGAATCTCAAGACAACTTTGTTTTTGTTGGTAAAACACATAACACAACTGCCTCATCGAAGAACTAGGTGTTGTTCACAATACACCAGATAATTATCCATACAAAAGAGTTTCATTTGACAAAGATGATATCCTCTCCAATCACAGGTCATTTATGCCCTCTTTCAAAATTCAAACAACACGTATGAATAAGAATCAATACTTGCCTTATTTGTAGTGGATACTTAAATTTCACAAAAACTCATATAAGGAAAGATCTTCGTCTCGTTCAACTACTGAATTGCCTATGGAATAAATATTGTCTCTGTAGTCAAATCAGGCATTATGCATTCTGTGAGACTATCCATACCCAAAGTGACATAAATCGAATGTGGATACTTTCAATTCCGGAGATTTATTTGAAAATCTTAAATCTCGCTGATTTTCATTAATACATTCTCTTAAACATTTGATTTTCCACACGTTATATCACACTTCTTCAGGATAAACTAGGCAATAAATGTATCATAGAAAAAGCCGATTAAAAGGAATTGGTAGTTTTGGGTAATCCATGTTTCAAATATCAACTTGAAAAGAAAAATTATCAACGATGAAAAAGGGGTTGCAGTATGCTTGATTTTCCTTTTGATAATATATCTGTCACAGTTTAGGAGTTAATTATGAACAGCAAGTTGGTATTCCAATATGCACGATCTGTGCTCCTCTACTCGCAGAATTGTTCTTATATTCCTACGAAAATGAATTTCTTCAGGAACAAGTAAGGCTCATAAAATAAAATTTGTCAGATCTTTCAATCTTCCTGATAAATACGTTGATTGTACTCTTTTCATTTATAACGCATCTTTGCGTAATTTGATCCAAACTACAGTGTATATATCCTCTATGGCCAGAATTAAAGATAAAAGAAACAACAAAAATTTCTAAATCCACACCGTTTTGGGTTTACATCTCGAACTGAAAAAAAAATGGTCATCTCATTACTAAAATTTAGGTTAGACAAGATATTTTCAAAATTATAAATTTCCACAACATGGAAAGTAGTATTCACACTTCTCCTGCTTACGAACCTATGCTTCACCGTAGATTCGTTACGCGGGGGCTACCACCAATTATGTCGACTTTCTAAAGAGGCCGTGATCGCATCATCAAGTTATCAATCAAGGCTTAAAAAATTTCGTCTTGCACGACCACATTCCACAGTTGAAAAATTTGAAGTTTCGGTCCAAACTTAGTACTAGAATGAACTTTTTTATTTTTGCTGTCCAGGACCTTTCAATAGCAATTTGTGTTGAGTTGCTGCTGGATATTATGGTAATAAAGGGGAGGTTTGGCGCGAAATAAAACTGGTTTAACCCACCATTTCTTTTGTAATGACGTTTTGTACCTACTTTGTGTATTGGCCCTTTGGATCTCTGAAATTTCTGTTATGTAATTTTGAAAATTTGTTTGTACTGTGAAGCTGTAATGTAGTTTGTTTGATGTTGCAGAAAACATGCATAGACAAATCGGAAAGCATAAGAATTGTATGTTACTCTACGAGGTATGCTATTGATTTTCGTGTCAAATTGTGTTTATAATTATCGAGGAGGACAATAAAAAAACTCACCTCTGTATCTTTACACCCAGTGTTGGGCAACATCATCATCATTCATCATGAGTTGAACGAGTAATATATAGTTTCCCTCCATCATATTTGTTTTAGGAATATATACAGAGGATTTGAGCTTTATAACACTTAATGGTGTCATGGATGCCTATATCAAGGCTGTCATTCGGTTACGCCGATAAAAATGATCGTGAGGGATTTGTAACGGCGGTTAAGTCTTGAGACCGGATCGTGAGGGATTTGGTGACACCATCGTGAGGGATTAAACTTGCAATTATTTTGAAAAAACTTGATATTTTGAAAAAGGAGAGAACTTACAGGGAAAAAGAAATGTGTCTGTCAAAATGATTATTATCAGACTATCGCTTAGGACCAAAAAATATTTAAAAGGTACAACATGCTGCTCAGAATTACAAAAGGCGACGTTGAACCCTACTGACTTTTTGAAGATTCGTGGCACATTTTTTGCTCTTTTTTGAAAAATGCCTTTGCCCAGTGTTCAAATTTCTGCTACAACATATATTCTTTATATAATGCTTACTAATGATGGGTTTGCTTTTTGTACTAGGTAAACGATAAATACAAAAAATATGATTTTGTGCATTTTTATCCAAAAATGATCGTGAGGGATGAGGTGACAAAATTTATGATCGTGAAGGATTAAGCTTAACCATGATTGTAAGCAAAGAAAATGTGTTTTTTTTTTCTCCTATTCATTTTTGTATATGTGCGTGTCTTTATTTTCTTTAATGTGCCGTGCTCATGTTATGACTTTGTTTCTTTGTTTTTCCAATGTTGCCATTGTCCTTGGATTGTTCCTTCAAGACTGACAGTTTGGTTCCAGCAATATGACGATGATTTCAAAAAGCACACTAAACAATGGGAAATGCTAATTTTAAGTATTTTCAAAAGTGCAGTAGTGTTTAATATTGCATTATTCTTGTTACCGCGGGAAGCACATGAATATGTATATTCACTATTGAATCAAATTGTCGGATTCCTATATTCATGTCGTTTTCGTCTATGGTCTCAAAAAGATTTAAACTTAATGTTTAGAATTAATTCAAATGAAATTCGATTGACCTAGAATACTGGAAAAGATCTTAAAGGGACCCGCATAACACACTTTTAACTGAGAAAAAAATTTTATCAGCATTTCGTTGAAATTCGTTTTATGAGCGTGATTCATGTATACTCTATATAGATTTCTATTACGGTGTAATTGTGCTTGAGAGATTTCTCATATGGATGCACTAGCATATGTTAAATTTTGACAGTTTTATTATCTTTATAATATCAAATTATTATTCTGACCACCTGTTTGTTGTGCTCACATCTCATGACTTTATTATGCCAAGTTTTCATACTTTTGACTCGATGAGTGCCCTGTGTTTGTTTTAGTGTTGTGAAATGTCTTCTGTTATTCTTTTGTCGGGCAACGGATGGCAGCGATTGTACACTTTGCCATGGCCAGTTGATTTCATGTTTGTTGACAACACCGCATTCTTGCATGGTCATGAAGCATGGTTGTAGCGTTGCTCGACAATTAGCAATGAATTCCACTCAAGCGGTGCCAGGGGCCGTCTTGAACTTACTATGAGGTATGAGCAAAGCTTAATGTTGAAGGCCTTATGGTTATTTCAAGATGAAGAACAACAATAAAAACTTTGTTCCATTGCTTTATATTAACACGTATTTATATAGGTTTGTCTCATATGCATTTACTCCATATCCTTTCATTTCTTATTTAAGGTCTCAATCCTGTTTTAAGGCAAACTATTATATAAACCTTCCTTGGATAGAAAATAACATAAAATCAACATTTAACATCTAAATATCTTATTTTTTATTAGGATTAAACACTGAAAGAAATGTGAGCATGAGTCTATGAAGTAGTTTAGTGTAAACTGAAATAACATTTGATATCAAAATAGGAAGAAGACACTAGTTTCTAGAAATTGCCATGAAAATAATAAACAAACACGTGTGCACAAAAATAACCCTGTGTCATCCCCATTTTTAGTAGAACTTTAAGGGTATGGTAGGTAATTCTCGATCAACTACATTTCTGCATATGAGGAGACATTGTGCAAAAATGTAAGGAGAAATCATGCACATCAATAGGTGGCATAATATAAAAATGGCCATGTACAGAATATTCTACTGTTTATTCAATTGTGTTCTGTGCTTTGCCTTGACTGGAAATATTTTCAATGTGTATTTAATCCATACTCTTCTGTCACTCTGTTTTATATCCGGTGAAAAATAATTTGAAATATAAAGATAAAAATTCCAATTTCAATTTTATAGTCGACATCATGAACTTGTTGATCACTTTGGTATATCCGTGTTACAGATGTACACATACCTTCCCCTTTGACAGTTTTAATTTGTTACTTCTACGATTTCTACCGGACGTGACACAGTGACGGTGTGTGTTTTATAACAAACCGGCGATGCTTACTCTACCGGTGCATCTGTCTTATTCTTAATGTTCAAGTTTCGATTTTTTGTGAAATAGAATTTGTTCTTGATTTTTGGATCATGCATAATCTTAGAACGGCTAGCAGTCTAAATTTCATGACCCCGCGGCCTGGTCTCAACCTTTAGTTTTGGTTTTGGTTCACGTGTTGTTCACATATTTGTGTCTTCATTTTTCTCTTTTTGTTTTATTTATTTTTTTTGTAAGATTTTAAAACAATTTAATAACGACATGGTGTTAACAAATCCCCAACGATCCCATGAGTGTTAGTCACTAAACCAAACCAGGGGATTTGGTAAGTGAATCAATTATTTGTAGTATATTTTTTTTCTCATTATTTAACAATTTACACATTATTATGGATTTAGAACTTTGACCAGCGTGATGTTTCCTGCCGTGCAAGGACCCCCGGACAGCAGCACGTTTGGCACTTGATTCAAGCTGTCTGGGTTTTCTTGCACCACAGGAACAACAAACTCCTCTTTCATGTAAATCTTTACTATTTTTTGTTCCTTTCTTTTAACAAGCACATGCCCCTTCCAGGCCCACGTAATGCAAATTGAAATTGTTTTTAAAATTATTGTCTCTGTAGTACTGATTTTGCTATGCTTTTGGACTAATTTTTTTGGATTGACGGTTTGGTTGCCTTGTTGTTGCTTTGATGGATTTAAAAAATAGCTGATTTTACGTAACTAATCTTTTTAGGGACCGACCATTTAACTTGAGGGGGGGGGGGCTATGGTTTTTTTTCTAAAAAAATATTTTGGATCTGATTTTATGTGAAAAAAATATTTTGGCTGCCAAAATGATGAAAAAAAATTTTCTGAATGAGGCTTTCTGCCCAAAAAAATAATGTTAATTTTGAAAAAAAATATTTTGTTGATACGCGTGCAAAAAATAAATAATTTGTTTCGTGTCCAGAAAAAAAAACCATAACCCCCCACCCCCCTTCAGGTTAAATGGTCGGTCCCTTAATTACAAACCAAACATCAATTTTAGCATCATTTGAAAGACCGAATTTATGTGATATTAAAAAACCCAGAGTACCAATGCAAAAACCAAGCTTTGGACAAATATTCGGTGTCTTTCGATAGGGTAATTTTCAAAGTATGTACTAGTTATCGGGCCAGTTCTGGACTTTGAAATTCCCTAGTTATGGGTACTATCAACAGGTCATCAGGGTGAGGCATTGGTTTAGGTATACAAATCGAAATCCAAAGAACCGTCTAAGGAACGAGCTATTCAAAGGGAGCTTTGACATTTTCCAATCATTTTAATTATGGTAAATTTCTGATCTTATAGTCGAGACAACGCAAACATCTACTGGGAGTCCGAAACTCTCGGGGAAAAGCACGTAACCATTCATCATGATAAATGCATCGACATTGTGATCATAGATACCTATTAATGGCCCTGGATGGCCATTTCGAATTAATTCCTCGTCCGCAGAGCAGTGTCACATGATATATTTATCAATTATGGACTTTTTACGAAGTCAATATATTATATATGGACCTGTTAGGTTTATATTGACCGAGGACGAAGTCCGGGTCAATATATTCCTAACAGGTCCATATTTAACATATTGACAGAGTAAAAAGTCCATCATTTTTATATTACATATGTAGTTTTATGGTATCTCGACATTTTTGTGGAGGAAAATTTTGTCAATACATCGGAATTTAATTAGAAATAGAATCTTTATTTGAAGGCGGGTCTGGATCTGCCATCATCTAGAATGGGTTTCCTCAGTGCTCGAAGGATAAATAAATGACGACATTTCTCTTATATTTGCAAATAAAAAAAAACAAACAAGTAAGCCTTTTTATTAGCGTGTTTACGTGAAGTGTGCAATAAAAAACATGTGACAACTGTTAAATATATTTTTCATCGATTCCAGTGGTTGCTCTGTAAAAACATTTTTAACCCCCCCTCTTTTTTTATTTCCCCGGCGGAAACTCTTATTAATGTGTAAAGCGTTTTCCAACATTTATTAAGATATTTTTTCATAAGACCTTTCTTAGTGAAAAACTATAGTAACTATAGTCTGAAAGTCCAACCAGACATGTAGCGTCAATAAAACTAAAAATAGAAACATAGCGTCAATATACTTAAAAATAGAAACATGGCGTCAATATACCTAAAATTAGAAACAACACTGAAATATGCTGAATATTCTTAAAATCACGTGAGCGTTTTAGCCAATGAAATTAATAGAAACTTATACCATATGTAATATATATATATTCACTAGTAAAGAGGTATTTTGGCGATTGACAGATGCATCTACGTGAATAGATGAAGTCACAAGTTGTATTGCAGTCGGCAATAATTAATGTGCAGATAAAATCGTATAAATTACCATGGTCACATATAAATAATTCGTGCGTTCGTGTTTTTCGCTATATTTTCTTTTTAATTTAGTTCTTTTTGCTTGCCCTTTTTTGTTACATTTTGTTTGTCATATATATAAAGACCTATATTATTATATATATTTGTGGTGTGATTATTTTTATGTTTTAACTTTCTAAAACATTTTCCCTTATTTGAAGCATCCGTTTGAGTTTCTGGTTACGCAGTATAACGTTAAGATGCTTGTTCGAACGTCATTATTATTTGCAGACAGAGTTTCAAAATTCATCATATGTTTAAATATTCACAAATTTTATAATCTTGGCAAGCGGCATGTACTCCCTCACGATCATCCTTCACGATCATAAAAGGTGTTACGTAATCCCTCACGATCTGAAATTTCAATTTTTTAGGAATAATCTTTTTTTGCTTGTATTTTGGAAATATATTTTTGGATACAATTTTTGCACACAATATTGTAGTTATGATAACTGTATGAACATACAAATAAATATCAACAAAATCTTCACAATCTTGCAAAAATATGCCTTTGTTTACATTTTGTAGTCCTTGAAAATGTTGATGACGATGACGCCTTTTGTAAATGTGCAAAAACTGTAGATTTTTAAACTTTTATTTCGATACACTTCTATTAACTAAGTTAAACAATTTTGACAGACATAAATATTTAAAGAAATAACTGCCCTAATAAATAAATATTTTGAAATGAAATGTGACCTTGTAAGATTTCTCTCGATAAACATCCCTCACGATGGTGTCACCAAATCCCTCACGATCTCTTCTCATTTGCTTAACCGCCGTTCAAATCCCCCACGATCATTTTTATCGGCGTAACCGAATGACAGCCTTGTATATACAGGTATCACTTGTTTCTATCACAATAAATTGCTTAAAAGTTTATAAACATGAAATATCTCTTCTTTCGACTTCCATATTAGAAGATTAAAGTTGCTCTTCCATAATACTTAAATGTCACGTAAAGTCCTTAGTTAATAATCTAATTTTATTATAGTTTCATCATAAAACTTCTTATTTATTGTTAAAAACAAATTACAGTTTAAAAAAAACAAAATTTAAGATACTGAAAAGCATTGAAATCTGAAAAACGATTGATTGCTGCTTAAAGTAAAAATGTTATTATAAAATCAATGTGTCTGCTGGATATTATTCATAACCAATGTCAAAAACTTGACATTCACGCAGGCGCAGAACGGGGAAATTCTAGAATTAATAATCTAAAACATAAAAGTTGAAACGCAGTTCGAGACAACATGACAAATATCAAATAGATACAAAAATGTACAAAAATGCAACAACACTAAGTCACAAGCGGTGATACCAACAAAAACCCTGGAGGTATCATCAGGTGTTCTTGAAGAGAAATAAGGATGTGGTGAATAAAAGGATATGGAGTAAATGCACATGAGACAAAGTCTCTACAAATACATGGTAAAAAACAAGCAAAGGAACAACACTTTTATTGTTGTTCTTCATGTGTATACCCTATATATCATTAAATGCAATCAGAGTTTTAAAATGTTAAAAGAAACCATCTCACAAATCACATGCAACAATCCACAATGACACTGCACAAGAGAAACACAAATGAAATAAAAGAGTCAAACGTAACTCGGGCCTGCCGAACATTGTACAAACGTAACTCGGGCCTGTCGAACATTGTACAAACGTAACTCGGGCCTGTCGGACATTGTACAAACGTAACTCGGGCATGCCGAACATTGTACAAACGTAACTCGGACCTGTCGAACATTGTACAAACGTAACTCGGGCCTGCCGAACATTGTACAAACGTAACTCGGACCTGTCGAACATTGTACAAACGTAACTCGGGCCTGTCGAACATTGTACCGGCAGCCAGACGCCGTAATTTTGTAAATACACTTGATAGTTTTGTGTTAAATGTGCAAACGTATTTTATCTTTTTTTTTAGATAATTACCATGCCTGTGGGGAAAAAGGGTTATTTTTTTCAAGAAAAATTATAAAATTAATATGTCTTAAATTGCGGTTTCTTTACACTTAAGCTCCTACGATTTGCTCGGTATTAGTTGTGAATCTGTCTTTCAAACTTTTCAATATTAAAATTTGGTGTACATTTAAAAAGAAACGTTTCCTGAAATTTGAGTAGAATTTCTTGCATAAGATATCAATGGTATGTGATATTTTTTTCAGTTTTGATATTGTCCATTACGTATGGTGGCCCGATGCGGCCATTTCGCGTTTTCGCGTTTTCTACTTTCACTTTCCACGGAGCGAAAACGCGAAAACGCGAAATCGAGAAAGCGAAAACGCGAAAACGCGAAATCGAGAAGGCGAAAACGCGAAAACGCGAAAGCGAAATCACGAAAACGCGAAATGAATTTCACTTCATGTTTTCGCGTTTTCGCCTTTGCGATTTCGCGTTTTCAGATTTTCGCGATTTCACATTTTCGCGATTTCGCGATTTCGCGTTTTCGCGTTTTAGCCTCGGGATAAAAAGATCTAACGCATGCGTCATTTGAAACAATAATGTGGCCATCTCAAACTTCAACTGAAAAACAGTATGTGTTATGTTGTGACCAAATTCAATAAACTCATGAACTGTATTAATTTTTGAATGGAATTTATTCGGATGTAATTACTACTCAGACCAACTTTTGTATTTTGTATACGTTTTAAGACTTTCATATGTTAGATTCTCACCATGCCGTATGTGTATTGAATTAGAAGTGGAAATGATATTTTATAGTAAGAATAAGTTTAAATTGGTGTGCATCTTTTAAATTTAATATAAGGTCAATTGGGTTTGTGTGTGAACAAGATCATGTCACAATGGACAAATTTGTCAAAACAATTTCATTAGATCGTTATTGTAGGGGATATTTTCACTGGCAGATTTTAAAATCTCTCCCTTACTTCTTTTAAGGCATATTCCCGTAGATTAATTCCTACATTTATACCCCGGCGAAACTGTACACCGTGTAATAAGGGTAGCGACTAACTGTACGCAAGGTAGTGCAAAACAAACCAAAAATAGACATGATGACGAAAAGTAACTTCATTATTATATGGTATTTGTATCATATTTATATGTGTATTGGCAATTGTAAAGGAAAACTACACTATTAACCTTTATTTGTATCAAATATATAAGCGTATCACAATAACCAAAAGATTTCGTGTACACCAAAAAATCAGGGTAGGACTAAGCGTACAGTTGGTAGGGACTAAGCAGTACGCTGGGTAGGACTAAATCATTGACATACCACCTAAATAAAAGAAACTGTACATTTTTGCACATTGTTGAAGATATTCTCATACTGTTTGTCAGTGGAGATACCATAT
>MJUU01045382.1:0-31907 GCA_002080025.1 Modiolus philippinarum
AACATAGGGGTAAATTACAGTTTTTGGTAAATAACTCAAAAAGCGTTACAGATATCAAAAATCTGACAAAGTAAAAGTGATCAGCATGAGAAGATCTACCTATGCTGAAATTTTGAAGAAAATCTGATGACCCGTCTAAGAGTTATTGCCCTTTTCCGTAAAATTTTCAATTTTTTTAAAATTTTTTATAAAAAAAAACTATAACAGATAGGGGTTAAGTTTAAATTGCAAAAATGTTCAGCATGTTAAGACTTACCCACATGGATATTTTGAAGAAAATCCAAGTACCTATATATGAGTTGTGGCCCTTTATTGGTCAAATTTTTCGTGATTTTTTACTTTTTGTCCTATATTTCAAAAACGCTTTGAGATAGAGGTCAAGTTTTAATTGCAAAAATGTTCAGCATGTTAAGGACTATATTTTATTCAACATGTTCAAGTTTTCTGACCGCTTCCAAGATGGCCGCCAGCGGGGAAGTTAGTTTACCATTTGACCTAATGGGAAAATTCATACAAAGAACTTCTTCCTGAGAACCACTATATGGATTTGAACCAAACTTGGCATGAATGTTGGCATGAATGATGCTTATGAGGTGCTGACCAAGTGTTATTACTTTGGTGCCAATCTGTCATCTTACATGACCGACAGCATTGGAGTCTATGAGAAATGCACACAAAGATCTTATAGAGAACTGCTGAATGGATTTAAATCAAACATGACATGAATGATGCCTGTCAGGTGCTGACCAAGTGTCACCAGCTGTGAACTTAATTTAACAAAAGATCTTCTTCTAGAAAACTGCTTGATAGATTTAATCCAAACTTTTTCTTATGAGAAGCTGACCAAGTGTTGTTACTTCAGTGCTGATCCATCATCCAACATGGCTGGCTGCCAGCAATGAATTGGATCCTAGGGGGAAATGCATACAAAGATATGATGGGAAACCATTGAATGGATTCAATTTAAACATTGCATGAATGAAACTTGTGAGATTTTGACCAAGCTTGTTACTTTGGTGCTGATCCGTCTTCCACCATGGCCACAAGTAGCAAAACTAGTTTAGCATTGGACCCAGTGGGAAATGCATAAAAAGATCTTCCCCTCTGAAACTGCTTGAACAATTTCAGAAGAATTTTGATATGATAGTCCTAATGTGACCCTCTTCAAGTTTCATGTTAAATAGCTGCCAGCAGGGAATGTAGATTAACATAGGCCCCTTAAGTTTGGAAACTGCATTCAAAAATCTTCTCTGTAACTGCTTGAGCAATTTTAATTAAATTTTATTAAAAGTTTCTGATTTTTATGTACATACACCACCAAAGATGGACCATCAATTGGGAATTATAGTGCTGCAGGACCCAGGTGAGCGATACAGGCTCTTGAGAGCCTCTTGATTACATAAGTTTTCTATTTTTGAAATGAGTAGGAAAAATGTAAGGATATGGAGTGAATGTACATGTGACAAAAACGCACACGATACATAGAACACTCCAGTTTATCAAGGACAGGGCTTTTATTCCTGTCTACATTTTGATGTCGCCTGAGAGTCTTCAACAAGAGGTGAACAATATTCACCCCCTCAAGCAAGATCACGAAGGCCCCTAGCGTGCACATAAGCGGTATTCTTGACAAAACTTATATCAAGGTCACTCCCTTGCTCCCCACCCGCCATGGAGTGCCAACTTGGGCGATGCTCAGGGTTATCCAGCTGAAAGCACCAGGGTTACAAGAAGAGAATAACAATGTTGAGCAACATCGATCGCAGCAGTGTTTACATTTTTATGGAAAACATGTTTAAGAGGTAACTAAGGGCTAACTAGAGGCTCAACTCAGCCTGTATCGCTCACCTGGTCTATAATAGCCAAGATGATCCAATGTGAACCTCAGTCCTCACTGGCAGCCATTTTGGATCGGGTACGAGTCCAAGCGACACAATTTTAAAGGGGACCATCTAAGGAATATTTTAGCCCATTTTGGTTTTAATTGGCCAAGTAGTTCCGAGAAGCAGATTTTGAAACATTCTTTCCATAGGGTTTAATCGTAATAGTCACAACCAATAGTCCATACATGTTTTAAAATCTTCTTTGGAATGACTTGGCCACTAAACTACTATAGACTAGGTGGGCGATACAGGCTCAGGTGAGCCTCTAGTTTTAAAGCACTTTCATTATCCCTTTATTTATAATCAAAAACCAATATATAAACTTAAAACGATATCGTCATACATTTATATATTTCTTTATTCCAGATGGCACAACGGGAAGTCATTTGCTAGCAGGTTTTATTTAGATTTAGAACTCGGTTACGATGAAATTTTAGAATGCCTTTCACAGATTCACAACATTTTCATAAGCATAAATTCACTAAAAAGGGATTTTGAAAAAAGTGGTTTTATATCACAGACGCGAATCATGGGAAAGCCTCGTTCTAGTATAAATCTTAACAACTAAGTCGTTATAACGAGAAACTAAGTCGTTATAACGAGATACTAAGTCGTTATAACGACTTAGCTAAGTCGTAACAACGAGATACCAAGTCGTTATAACGAGATACTAAGTCGTTATAACGAGATACTATGTCGTTATAACGAGATACTAAGTCGTTATAACGAGATAAAAATAAAACACCACCTGGCACTAACGGACTTCCGTACCAAACTCTCAATTCCTTTGGGCAATCTCTATGACCAACGAAGCTAAATTCCCCGCCCTTGACGATTTCACCCTACTTTTCCAGTGGCAGTCAGAATTTCCCGTCCCATGGCCATTTCCATATTATCAACAAACTTGTTCTCGTCTTGATATAGCTGAAATATTGCTGATTAGACGTTAAACAATATTCAATCAATCAATCTATGACCAACTGAACGATACTACAAAAAGTAATAGGTCTTTGATTGCATAAAATGACAAACAAAAGGATTTTATGGTATATGATGCATTACTAAATGAGTTTGAAAAGAAATTAAATGCCAATGACAGTAGTACAAATTAAAATAATGACCAATCAAGCAGTGTAGTAGCAAGTCCAGCAGAGTATTAGAAAGACTAGTAGTAACACTGGTTACGGTAACTGTGTTTAGACTGTAAACAAAGTAAAGCTTCTCAAATGATAAGTAAAATTGTCCAGTACCTGCTGTAATAGTCTATAACGACAAAAATATAATGTCCTGTATTTTGTCATGACTGACTCTTTGATAAATTATATCTTTTTATAAAAAAAACTTAATTCAAATTAGTTTTTCCGGCACCTGATTTATTGATGAAATAACAATAAAATATGTTGAATTGAATTGACAGACCTGCCTTGCATGTCCCCAGTTTGAGGATAGGGAATGCTCTGTCTATGCGGGGTATTCATGTCGGAAAGCTTATCAGGGTGAGAACAGGTTAGTAAATAAAAAATGATTGATTGATTGATTGATTGATGTTTTACGCCAACTTCAGCAATATTTCAGCTATATCGTGGCGAAAAAAAATGACGGTGAAAAGGACGAGTTTTGATTGCCCCTTGGAAAGCGAAAAAATGGGTAGGGGCAGGAAATTTAGCCTTCAATAAGACATCCAGTGCGTCTGCTATTCTTAGAAACATAAAGAAGGAGTCTGTACTACATCCAACATGGCTTAATCTCGACATGGTTTGTGGATTTTTCCGTATTCTGACCTCACTATCCCTCATAGACAGAACATTCCGCTGTCCACCAGCTGTGGATGCACCCGCAGCTCTGTAGCCTGGGCCCCTGAAAACCGATTCAGGTGCCAACATTTTTTTAATATCCGAACCCAGTGTTCTATTATTAAATAAAATGAAATAATTTGATGTGTTACTTCATAAAACATTAAAATCGATGATTATTCAATAGAGGGGAAAATGGCTTAGTCCCGTCAAACAGGAAGTTGATATCATAAGGTGACCAAAACGGCAGACGACACATTCCGACTATATATAAAGGCAAATAACAAATTTGAAATAAATCGGCCACGCAGTAGCTGAGAAAAATGCGACAAAAATTTTCACTGTGTTCAATAAAGGGAAAAATTACTAAGTCCCGCCAAACAGGAAGTTGCAATCATAAGGTGACCAAAATTACAGACGAAGCACTCCCCCTATATATAAAGTCAAATACCAAATTCGAAATAGCTGAGAAAACTGTGACGAAGTTCGGACGGACAGACAAGGGTATTCCAATAAACCACCCACTCACGAGTAAATTAACAAACACTAAAGGGCTTTCCTTTATCACTAACGTTTTTTAAGGACATTACATTTTACTTTGATTATTTATCTTAGGTTCGATAGTGCCAATCAACAATATGAGTCAATTTCAGGCTGTCTTGATTGCTTAGGACTGTATATACAAATGTATGGCATGCGGAAGTGAGCATAAGTAGAAAAACTTGGTTTTCGCCCAGCAAAAACATTGTTTTCGCTTCAGTAAAACCGGGTATCTAAGGCTTAACCCGAGATTCCATTAGGAAAACTGGGTATCTCATGAGAAACTTAGTTTTCGGATGCAAAAACCATGTTTTCATAGCTGAACTAGAGATTTCCTTCTTAAATGTATATTTCCTTCAAAAAGCTCAGCATTCTAAGACTTTCCAAAGCTTGACCCCAGTTTTTGTAGGGTAAATTGGTAGAGAAAACTAGGTTTTTCGGAGGTTTTCCAGAGTTTCCCTGCAATGTAGTTTAGATTTGGAAATCCGTAGAAAGCTGAGATTTACATATGGAAAAGAAAAGAAATGGGATAAATGTCGAGGAGACAACATCCCATCTCCAGGTTAAAACGACCCAAAAAGCATCAAAGGGAAACCATCAGTTAGGTAGTGGAACCCGAGTTTAGATCTCGAAAAACATTGTTTTTGCATCCGAAACCTAGATTTTCCTTTCAAAGCTTGGATTAAGCTTTGGAACTCATAGAAAGCTGAACTTGCAGATATTTGTTGAAGTGAAACCTTCATTAAGGCAGGGAAACTCTAGTTGAGTTCTGGACACAACAAACCCAATCCAGAAGAAGGATTATAAAATAACATTCTAAGAGGCAAAGTTACTGCTAAAAATGTAATACATTCGAAAAATTTTTGGATGAAATATTCGGGTGAAATATACCGTAAACGATATATTACTATATTTGGAGTTAATTTCGTACTTCAAGATGTTAAATTTATTAAGTAGTTGGTACAAAACAACACAATACTGAAGTAACTGTAATTGATTTCTGCATATGGCCATTTCGACAACTGATGTCTCTTCAGTGCTGAAAAAAAATCTTCACATAAGGAAGACCATAAAGTCAAAGATGTATTAAAAACTAATAGAGAACAAATAATCAATTATTATCTAAATAGAATTTCAAAATCAACTAAGGACAGAGCTTTGAATTAGGGAGATACTCCTTAGTTTTCAAAAAAAATTACAAAAATTTAGAGGTGCAAGTTTCGAAAACAATCGGCTTTCGGGTAAGCTCTAAAGTACGGACTACTGGGCTGGTGAATACCCTCGTGGACTAACGGTCCACCAGCAGTGGCATCGAACCAGTGGTAACAAACAACAAAATACCAATGGAACTGTAAATTGGTTTCTGCATATGGCCATTTCGACAACTTATAGGTCTCTTCAGTGCCCTCAGACGCCATTTTCCATATAATTTGTACCTTTAAACAGTGATTTAGAATTTTGCCATTATCCACAATGTTATTAAGTATACTCTACTTTGGAGAGTCTAAAACAAATGAATTACATATATGGCAAATGAATATACTGAAATTTAATAGCTTTTGTTTAACTTAAACTATTTGAATATTGTTTCATTTAACAATATTTTGTTTGACGGACGGGATGTAGTTGTAATTCCCTGCCCAAGATCCCGAATAGTTCTTAATATTAATTTATTGCATTTATTTCCGGCATCTAGGAACGGGGAGTAACAGAGTTAAGCATGCCAAACCCTTATGTGTGTATACATTAAAACAGTAATACTGAGAATTCATAAACCTATATATTGTCACTGACAGTGAATTTATTAATTTTGTTCAAATTTCATATATGAGAAGCAATATACTCGTATTTTAAGTAAATCTCGACGATATGAAGCTATCAGCATATTTATTATTTATTCATATTTGGCGAGTCGCAAAGAACAAACCAATTTATTGCAACCGATAAATTACTAAACTTTTCCATTAAGTCCTTTATGATACAATGAAAATATTATCTTGAGCCCTATCTTGTTATCTTCTTAAAATTAAAACATAAATGAGGCTGATATTTTACAACTTTGATAAAATTTCTATATTACAAGTATTATGTAATACGCAAGAATTATGTAATAGTTTTACCCATTTAGGATCATTTAGGATATTTACTTATCATGTTATCCATGTATCACATACAAATATCTTTATAATGAGAGTCATTTGTCGGTTATCTCCCTGTTTCAAGTTAGTTAGTAATGGTCAAAGAGGAGATAATGCTTATTAATATAAAAAAGGAGGCTGTTCATATGTTAATCAAATTTAATCTCCACTTTGACCATATACAAAAATGCGTAACTAATATAATTAACAATAAAAGGATATGGAGTAAAGTTTGTTTATCAATTAACCAAAAAACTATTCTATTTAAAAACTTGCAATATATGAATTTTAAAAAAAAAATTAAAAACTAAGGAGTATCTTAGTCCGAGGGCTGGAAACACTTTCCGTGTACCCCCGCCCCCACTTCCGAACAAGACCGATTTTTTCAGTCCTTCTATGCCCCCTCTTCAAAATAAAGCATTTTAACATAACCTGCACGCATAGTCAGTATAGGGCAAATTTTATAGTACACCATGAAAAATTCTTGTATTTTCGTTTTAACCTAAGTTTCATATTTGAAGCTCCATAATTTTTCAACGATAAGCAATATGTACTGAAAGTTCGTACAAAATTAAAGCTAATTTAATATCCTTAACAACGAACACAAGTTTGGGCACTTTACGCCCTTTTCTGATAAAAAAAATGTACCCCTGCTCCTGCGAAAAAATTGCCAAAATGACGATTTTAGGCAGTCAATTCCTTTCAGAAAAACAGTTCTCGTCATTTGATTTTGTTTTTATTCCTAACTTATCAGGTGTGATACAATATTAGAAAATAAAACCATTAAATGGAAATTTCCGGAATTTTAGATTTTTTCACAATTTCGACTTTCTGACTTTAGGATTGTAAAATCTGAATATATATTTAATAATGGCCGATTTAATAATAATTTATGAAATATAAGCAACCAATTGTGCGCACACATTTTAGTTTCAGACATATTGTAGGTTCAGAAATGTCAAAATTTGCACCCCTCTCTCTAAAAATTAAGGCAAAATTTGAAATATTCAGGCTCTAAATGATAAAAAGATAATGTTTAATTGGAATTCTAGTGTTTATTTCACTAAAGCTGATATGAAGAAGATCGTTTAAGAAGATTTAAAGTTTTTAGTGGTCTCTTTTTGACTATTCTGCCCGAAATTGTATGCAAAATGGGAATTTTCTGTTTTTCAGAATTTCTGCTGTTTTGACTTTGAGATGCAAATACTCCATGAAATTGATATGTTACTTGAAAATGTTGATTAAATATCGTTTCATTACATCTTGGCAATTACACAGTATGCCTATAAACATTTTAGACTAACTACAATGTCATAAATTACAAATAAATTATCCCTTACCACACATATTCAGCACAAATTATTTCATTTTATTCAGTTTGAAAGGCTTAACCATTGTATAAAGGTCCAATGTCATATCATTTTCAAACACCAAAATACGCAGAGACTGACATATATCACAAATAAGATCATGCGCATGGTTTATGGGTAGTTGTTTAACAATTAAAAATTATTTTCGTAAAGGAAATTCCCATTTTTCACGAAAATCGCCCAAAATATTCAATTTTACCCATTTTTTTTTTGTGTTAAAATTACAAATTACGATAAATCAAAAGCATCTTTTGCAAAGAGAGTAAAACATGAGTATGCTATATTCATATATATGTAAAGACAGACATATTTTGGGGACTTTTAAGTTTAATTTTATTTGGGTAGGGGTAAGATTTTCGGTATTTAGAGTCACATTGAACACTCCTTGTTTTTCTAAGCAGTGTTTTAAGATAACTTATGTATCGGTTAAACAATAAACTGACATATCTGCAGATAAATCCTCCAGATTTGCCAAATATAACGATTCACAAGTGAATTTTGGACAAATCTTAAATGCTAAAAATTCCCATTTTTCATCAATTTTGGACAAAATATTGAGTTTAAGCTGACAAGTGGGATTTAAAATACCAAATCATGATAGAAATCATACAAACTTGCTATATGTAACGCAGATTTTGCATGTGGTCGGTATTTTTATCCCAACATAGACAAAAAAATTGACAATTTTGGGGAAAATTTGTTGGGGTGGGGTTAAGATTTTTAGTATTTAGAGTCACATTAAACACTCCTTGTTTTTCTAAACAATGTTTTAAGACAACTACAGTATCGCTTAGACAAATTAATTGGCATATCTGCAGATATATTCTATCGACTTGATATATATTGCGATTTAACAGTGAACTATGGACAAATCTGAAATGTTGAAAATTCCCATTTTTCATGAATTTTGGAGAAATATTGAGTTTTAGTCCTCCAATGGCTGTTTAAATACCAAAATCATGATGTAATCTATGCAAAATCGTCATATACAACACACATTACGTGTTCTGGTTATTTTAATGCGTAAATAGACAAAAAATTGACAATTTTAGAGTAAATTTGTTGGGGTAGGGGTAAGTTTAATTGATGTATGATGTTTTTTTTACCTAAAAACAGCCATTATTTGTAATGGTTCTAAAGCAAATATAATAAGCTTTCATTTGATACATATTTTAATTGATGTTTCATTTCTAAAAATAATGTTTGGCAAAAGAAAGGCAAAACTTATTCAAACACGAAATTATTCAAAGGTCCATGTATTTGGTCTATTTGAAAATAAATTTTGATCATTTAAAATATGTTAACATCGTCTTAACATGTTATATACTGAAGAAAATAGATTGAAAAGCTAAAAACATTTTTCAGAATCTGGAATTGAGATGCCTTTCGGGTTCTCTAGACCATAAAACTTACGCAATTTCAATGACAATAACAGTTTTTTCGTCAATATTTCATTGGGATAGGGGTACGTTTAATTGCCCTATGAAACGTATTGGGCATAGAAATTGTAAAAACTTGGGCTCTTTGTAAAGGTCATACAATAAAAAATCATTTGATACCTCATTTTATAACTGGAAAGCATTTGGTCAGCATTTTGAAGCAACTGAAAGAAAAACTTGAACGAAAAACGAAATTTTCGAAAATTTCGGTAGGTGGGTCTAAAAATGGGCCAAATTCCACAAGTGCGTGCGGGTTGTGCTCGTGTTAACATGTTCTATTTTGAAGAAGGGATGTGGTTCGGAAGTTGGGGGTGCACGGGGGTTATTCCAGCCCACGGACTATCTCCCTCCTGCAAAGCTCTGTACTCAGCTGGTTTTGGCTTCTCTATTTAGATCCTATTGGTAATTTCTTCTCTATCAGCTTTTCCACATATTTCAGTTTGACGATTTCCATATATTATGATTTGATCTGTACTGAAGGGAGATAAGTTGTCAATAACCTCGGTATTTTGTCATTTGTCAAAATGCGCATATGCAGAAACTAAATTCACAGTAACTTCGGTATTTTGTTATTTATTACAACTGGGCGAATGCCTTCGTTGGTATACTATTAGTTCCCGAGGGTATTCTTCAACCCAGTAGCCAGTACTTCGGTGCCAGCCCGAAAACCAATTTCGTTTTAAAACATGCAATTTCTAAATTTAAGAGCATATTTTTTTCAAAACTAAGGAATATTTCCCTCTTGCATAGCTCAGTTCTTAGCTGATTTGTGGCCCTCCTATTTTGATTCTATTGGTTATTCGTTGTCTATCAGATTTTACACATATTTCGGTTTATGGATTTCAAAATGTTTTGATTTGATCTGCACTGAAGAGACATAAGTTGTCAAAATGTGCATATGCAGAAATTAAATTTTCAGCAACTTCGCTATTTTGTTTGTTATCTGAAAACAACATGTTGAAAATAAATCGATACAGTCATATTCCGTGACTTGTTATAAAACGATTTAGAGAAGTTGTTTATGAAAAAATAATGCTGTCAGCAGAAACTAGAGCTTTCAGCAGCATATCTGAATTTAACTTAGAAATTAATGTAGTCGGCAGTTTAGAAATAAATATCAAATACTTTAAAAACAAAAATGCGATGTAGATGTACTCTTGTGAATCGAGATGACAGACAATTTAAAACATTTAAAAAGATATGGAATAATTTACATATATTTTTTTTCGAATTTAATTCTGATTTTTATATATTGTTAAGTCTCCAAGACGAAGTTTTGGGAGACTTATTGTTTTTATTCAATTCTCAATTCCAAAAGCCGAATCTATATGGAATCTTGCAATATTTTAATTTTTGTAAATTGTGTTAAAACTAAGGAGTATCTCCCTCATGCAAAGCTCTGTTCTTAGCTGATTTTGGCTTTACATTTAGATCATATTGGTTATTTGTTCTCTATCAGTTTTTGAAAATTAATGGTCTTCCAAACGATTCGATTTTATCTTCACATAGGTTGTCGAAATGCGCATATGCAGCAAATAAATTCATTGTAACTTCGTTATTTGTTACCACTGGGTCGATGCCCCTGCTGGTGGACTGTTAGTCCCCGAGGGTATTCACCAGTCTGAGAAAAGTAGTCAGTACTTTGGTGCTGACCCGAAAGTCGAATCTATTTGACCCTTGCAATATCTAAATTTTTGTAATTTTTGTTTAATTAAGGAGTATATCCCTCAAGCAAAGCTCTGTCTTTGGCTTAATTTGGCTTTACATTTAGATCAAATTGGTTATTTGTGCTCCATCAGTTTTTAAACATCTTTGAGTTAATGGTCTCTAAACGTTTAGATTTTATCTGCTCTGAAGAGACATAAGTTATCAAAATGCGCATATGCAGAAACTAAATTTACAGTAACTTCGGTATTTAGTTATTTCTTATTATTATTACGTCTCCAAAACGAAACTAGGAGACTTATTGTTTTTGTTTCGTTTCATATTAATCTCCCAAACGAAGTTTGTGGAGACTTTTTGTTTTTCTGCGTTTTCTTATTAAGTCTCCCGAACAAATTTGGGAGACTAATTGTTTTAGTTGCGATTCTTATTAAGTCACCCAAACGGATGTTTCTTCTTATTTTTTTGTTATTATTCCTCAATGATTTCAATCTTGTACACACATTTTTTCAAAGATAAACCGGTTTGTCCAAACTCGATGAAACTTTGCACTATTGTGGATATCATCCCAAAGATTTGAAGGAAGGTCTAGAAATTTTTAAAATGGCAACGGTCATTGGTCACTGAACTTTGACCTCAAAACTTCCAATTGGAATAACTCTGAAACAGTGAAAGATAGCTGATTGATACATGTATGACAAAAATGTTTGTTTAGTCATGACATTCGGACCGAAACTCTATGGTTAACCTTTCGGGAGTTATGCCCTTTGCAAGTTTTGTCACATCTCTCGAAACCGGTAAGGGATAGAAACCGAGAACCTTTTTCTATTCATCTTAGGCGACATTTAAAAATGTCAAGGTCAAAGGTTATCAGTCACTTTGAACTTTGACCCTAGACATTATTTTTGTAATAACTCTTAAACCGTAATTGATAGCGGTATGTGTTACATTTAAAAATGTCAAGGACCCTAGACATTATTTTTGTAATAACTCTTAAACCGTAATTGATAGCGGTATGTGTTACATTTAAAAATGTCAAGGTCAAATGTCATTAGTCACTTTGAACTTTGACCCTAGACATTATTTTTGTAATAACTCTTAAACCGTAATAAATAGCTGATGAAATGTAAAGGAGAAAATATCTGTCCTGTTAAGATCTAAATTTCTTACATTACGTCCGAAATTATTGGACCAAGCGTTTTTGGTCTATGGACCGAAATCCGATTTTGATGTCAGATCTTTAGGGTTTCTGCTTATAGCTCATATACCGTTGAAGATGCGAAAAGGTATTCAACTTAAAAAATGTTCAGGAGTACAGGACCTTCAAAATGAGGTCAAGGTCAAAGTCACAGCCCAAAATTTGATTTCACGTTATAGTATCAATAAATACACATATTAAGCTGAAATATTGCTGAAGTTGGCGTAAAACATCAATCAATCAATATTAAGCTTTGAATGGTAATTTAATTGCTGAATCAATAATGAAAACATTATGACGCAATCCAGAAAATGTTTTAGCCTGTGAGTCAAAGCACTACTAGCACTAATAGACGAAAATATGATTGTAAGACACTTATGCTCATATGTGGAATAAAAAAGCAAATATTTCAGAACACATTATTACAATCATTGGTGATAAATTTACAACACAGCAATTGAGTATGAAATCTGGTTTGGGTGACTTGTGTTTGGATGCAAACATATCATCACTTGTTATATTTATTCTTCAATCCTTCTTTATTCCGGTCGCAATGAACTTGTCCGAACCAGATCTCAAAGACCATAACATATACAGCTTTCAAACTTTGTACGATTATGCCCCATATATCTAGATGTGTAATCATGAAATTTTTTTTCAGGAGGGGTACATTTGGGGCTCTATGGGAAAATGAAATTTTGAATGTTTTTACCATATTTTCCACTATATCCGAAAAAAAAATTTAATTAATTAGTTCCATGAATCTTCATAAGAAAGGTGTTTGTCATGTAAGAAAGGAATCCAAAGCATTGGAAATTTCAGAATAACTACTGTTGCCATGGAAACCAAACCAAAAATGGAAATTTTGAGAAAATAGTTTATGTTGATGATTTTATTTTAATTGCAGCAATATGTATTACAAATGTTATAAGGGGAACCCCTGCCCAATTTCTTTTCTGGAAGGGAGTCTGAAAGTGGATGTAATGGACAAAAGAGCATTTGGTTGCCATGGAAACAAACTCAGAAACTTATTTTTTTTTAAATATATGTAATTTCTCTTAAAAGCAGGAATTTTGGTGAAAAGCATGTATTATACTGTTTGTTACGTTTCCATTGCAGCAGTATGTATTACTTAGATTATTAGGGTGATCCCCTGGCAAAATTTGAGTGCAAAATAATGAACACTGGGGCATTAAGGTGCCATGGAAACCAAGCCAGAAACCCATAATTTTGAGAAAACAATTTTTTTATTCTTTATTTCATCTTGATGTTTTACTTAGGTAACGAGGGGAACCACTGCCCTTTTTTTTCAATGATGTATAAAATTGGTTGAAATGGATAATGGGGCATTTGGTTGACATGGAAACTTAAGCCAGGAACCCATGATTTTGAGAACAATGTGTTTTCATATTTTTATTTCAGCTATATGTAAAACTTAGGTAATAAGGGGAACCCCTGCCCATTTTTTTTTCTTGAAACGAGGTATATGTAATGGATAATGGAGTCATTAGGGGAACCCCTGCTCACTTTTTTTGTAAGAGGGAGTCTCGTAATGCCCTGAAATCCGACATGGGAGTTCGATTGGGAGACTTTTGTGCTTCGCTCGTATTCTACATCAGTTTTTTTCCGAACCCAATCTCCGACACCATTAAACCTAGGACTTTCAAACATTGAAGGATGATAACCCCGTATATCTAGTTGTGCAAGAAATAAATTTTTTCCACAGGACCCATTAAGGGTACATGGGGGTGGGGCTCAAAAAGCGGTTGGGTCTGCCATTGTAACCCTATGGGAAAATGACTTTTTAAATGTTTTTCATTATAAAATTCATAGGATGATAAATACCAATGCCTTAATGGTATCTCTACTCTTGGAATTTTCAAAATAGCGGATGTTGCCATGGAAACGGAAAAAAGGCGGGAAATCAAAGTGCTCGGACTCGGATGAAATTTAATAGGGAGATTGTCTAACATGTGTAAAATGAGTTTCTGGTCTCAAATACTTCAAAATGACGACCGTTGCGATAGAAACGAACGAAAAGGCGAGAAAATCAAAGTGCTCAGAATTTAATGAATCTTCACATGAAAGTTGTCTTAACATGTGTAGAATCAGTTTATGGTGCTCAAGTCTTCAAAATGGCAACTGTTGCTAAGGAAATGGGCAAAAAGGAGGAAAAATAAAAGTGTTCAGAATGGAATAAAATTTTATAAAGGTTATCTAACATGTGTAGAATTGGTTTCTAGTCTCAAAGACTTCATATTTGCGACTGTTGCCATGGAAATTGATAAAATGGCGGGAAAATTAAACGTGCTCGGAATTTGTTTAAATTTTTCAAGAAGCTTTAGTAGAATTTGCCGATCACATCTTTCGCATTTTGTATCTGATATGGGAGTTCGCTGGGAGACTTTTTGTGTTTGCATCCAAACACAATTAATGCTAGTTATTAGTTAATTTTCTTCTTTCCTTCTTCTGTCCGGATGAACTTTTCCAAAGTAGATCTCCGCGACCATTTGACCTAGAGCTTTGCAACTTTGTAGAATGTTAGCCCCAAATTTCTGATAGGGGTCCATCAAGGGTACATTTGTGATCAAAAAGGGTTTGAGTCTTCCATGTTTACCGTTTGGGAAAATGAAATTTCGAATGTTTTCACCATTTTTTCACTGCATCTTCAAAAGTAGTAGCTGTAACTCCATGAAACTTCATAGCAAAGATGTGTGCCTTTTCAAAAAGGGTACCACATGATTGGAAATTTTAAAATTAGTACAGTTGCCATGGAAACCATACAAAAGAATTGAAATTTTGAGAAAACACATTTATTATTGATAATTGTATTTTCATTACAGCTATTATTAAATTTAAAAGGGGAACCCCCGTCTAAATGTTTTTTACAAGGTATAAAAGTTGGCGTTACGGATAATTGAGCTGCCAATTGAACGATGTAATCGAAATTAAGTTTAAATATGAAATTTATAACGACAGAACGTACAACGACTTGAAGCCCGGGATTTTTCTCTGTAATAACATGTTCAAGAAAAGCATTACAAGCAACCAGAAGTGTCAAAATAAATTTGATTTTATGAAATTTTCAAATACTTACCATTTTTAGCTCACCTGGCCTAAAAGGCCAAGTGAGCTATTGCCATCACTTGGCGTCCGTCGGCGTCCGTCCCTCGTAACTTTTTTCAAAAATCTTCTCCTCTGAAACCGCTAGGCAAATTTTAGCCAAACTTGGCCTGAATCATTACCAGGGTATCTAGATTCAAAATTGTGTTCGATTAGTGCGAGGACCGAACGACATGGCTGCCGTTATTTAAAAAAGCACATGGGGGTATTTGCTGTTTTTGGCAAATCACTCAGAAACCATAACAGATATCAAAAATCTGACACAGTGTAAAAGTGATCAGCATGACAAGATCTACCTGCCCTGTGCATTTGAAAATAAATCGGAAAAGCCGTCTTAGAGTTATTGCC
Organism: Modiolus philippinarum; assembly: GCA_002080025.1. Classification (NCBI taxonomy): domain Eukaryota; kingdom Metazoa; phylum Mollusca; class Bivalvia; order Mytilida; family Modiolidae; genus Modiolus; species Modiolus philippinarum. Next base: position 15,495 of record MJUU01045382.1, read on the forward strand.
CTTTTTCCATGAAATTTTCAAAATTTTGACATTTTCTATCAAACAAACTATAAAAGATAGAGGTAAACTTTAAATTGCAAAAATGTTCAGCATATCAAGATCTACATTGTACCCACCTAGAAATTTTAAAGAAAATCTGAATATGTATGGAGGAGTTATTAACATTTATTGGTCAATTTGTTTTGTAATTTTATACATTTTGCCTTGTATTTCAATAAATTTGAGATAGAGGTTAAGATTTAAAGCAAGAATATTCAGTATGTCAAGGACTACATTTTATCTTCATAATGAAAGTTGCGGACTTAATCCAAGATGGCTGCCAGCGGGGCACTTAGTTTAACATTGGACCCTTTTGGAAACACATTCAAAGATCTTTTCCTCTGAGACTACTTGGCCTTGGATACAACTGTCTTAGTTGTTCCCTTTTGAAAAATGTGTTAGGCAAGTCCCAATCAGATCCTAGATGGCCACCAGCGGCGAACTTAGTTTAACATTGGACCCTATGGGAAAACACATTCAAAGATCATCTCTGACACAGTAGGCCATATTATATCAAGGTTTATTATTACACTAGAAACTTAGACCCTTTATCATTGAGGTTACTGTCTATGCTAGCTTCAGACCAGGTGAGCTACAGGCTCTTAAGAGCCACTAGTTTTCTTATCAAAACAAGCTATTAAAAGTTTATACAAACATTATCTTTTTTCAGTTGTTGGTAAGTATATGCGCATTGTCGACGTACTTTTTGTCGTTAAATTATTTCATATTAAAACTTAATTTCGATTACATCATTCAAATAGAAGATTTAATGCTTATAAATAAAAGGTAACTTAGACTAATGAATATAATCTTCATGTTTTTGAACTTGATCAAAATTTTGACTCCCGATTGGCCTTGTGTCACAGTAGTTTGAATGAACTTAAATTAATTCTCAAATGCATGAATACAAACACAACATGCCAAAGGGAGTTTCCCATAGTTTTAAAATTATGTATGTTTAAGGAATAAACGAGGACGAAATGAATAAGAAGAAAAAATTATAAGTATCTGGATGCTGATACAAAATTCTTCCAAACAAACTCCAAAATCAGCCCTACGAATCATTTCACACAACCTATGCAACCTGGCTGTTGAGTTTTATTCCATTCTGAGCTTTTTGAATTTTCTCACCTTGTTTCCGTGTCCATAACAAAGGTCGTGAATCTAAGGTGTTGGAGACCAATTTCCCACACCTTAGGTAGCCTTTCTGTATAGTTTCATCCATTTCTGAACATTTTCATTTTCCCGCCTTTCTTTGCCAAATAATAAACCTGAAATGACCTCCCCACTGCCCGTATAATATGCCTAATAAGCTCAAATTTTTGTATTTTCATCAAATTAATTTTTTCAATACTGTTTCATTTAACAATATTTTGTCTGACGGACGAAGGGAAGCTATCGTTCCCAACTGCCCGAACAGTTCTTATTATAATTCAATGCATTTTTGACGGCATGTAGGAAAGAGGAATGACAGAGTTTAGCATATCCCATTTAAACCTGTTTACCCTTCAAAAGTTCATAGATTAAAAAAGAAATACTGTGAAAGTACTATTGTTCGTTGTGTTCCAATTTTCGTGGATTCCGTAGTTGGCTTAGACAACGAAATTAGGATCCCAACGAATGCGTTTTATCCCTAGAGTTTTAATGCACAGAATTTGACACCTCGAATTTACGAACCAGCAAAAAAGTGATATTTATGAAAACCACGAAATTTGATGGCCATGAATAAAGGCACAACCACAGTACTGAGAATTGATTACATGTTACCTTTAGATTGCCAGAGTGAATTTCCTGATTTTGTTCAAATTTCATATAGGTGATAAGGAAATACACATCATAATATTTTAAGCAGATCACTATATGAAGCTTTCGACACCGGTATGATTTATTCATATTTGGTGAACCGGAAAGAACAAACCAATTTACTGCAGCCTATAAATCACCTCTTAGCTTTCCAATTAAGTCCTTTGTGATACCGTGAAAATATTATCTTGACCCCTATCTTGTTATCTTCCTAAATCAGGCTGCTATTTTGCAATTTTGATCAAATTTCTGTATTACCATTATTATGTAATATGTATTATGTGATACGAAAGAATTATGTAATAATTTTATCCATTAAGTTCGTGTTTAACATGTATCACATACATATATCTTTATACGTAAGAATTATTTATCGGCTATCTCCCTGTAACAAATTAGTTAGATATGGTCAAAGTGGAGATAATGGTTTTTCTAGATATAAAAAGACGCTATTAATATGCTTATTTAATATCTCCACTTTAACCATATATAACTAATAACCGACAAAGTTTTAATTATTGTGAGAGGATATGGAGTAAAGTTTGTTTATCAATTGCACATAAAATATCGAAAATTGAAGATATAATGTTTCATAATTTCGCTATAATTGTGAAAAGACAAAACACATAAAATAAAAGAGACAAATATTGAAATATATTTATTTCGGATCCACGAAAACGAGTTTAACCCCACCGCAAATTTAACGCCTGTCACAAGTCAGGAATATGTTGGTCATTGGCTTGTCCTTGTCATCTTATAAAATTTTAGTTTCTTGATGATGTGTTTTTTCCATAGCTTTATTCACTTTTTTTTACCTTTTTGTGCCATTTAGGGCTTGCTTTATGGTGTTAGGTTCCTAGAGGTTCCTCACAGACCGTACGATGACCCCCAATATTGTTTGTTTTGGGTCGTTTTAACCTGGAGATGGTGTGTTGTCTCCTTGACATTTGCCCAATTTCCTTTCTCTTTCATATTTACATAACTTACCAATACAAGTTATATATTGGATTTTTCCTCATAATAAAACTGTATGTAAAATGTAAGTAATACTTTTGACATCAAAGGAACAGAAAAAATATATTTTCTGATATCCAACAATTTTATTTCAATTTAAACAGATAAATGCATCCTAAAAATTGGACACTTGACTTAATTTCATTTACGAGATTTGTTTTCAAGAAAATACTTCACACAAAATTATTGTCTAAGGAATAGGGCCTGTAAGTCTCGTACAATTTTGGAACTTCCGGGATCAAAAATTGTACCCGGAAGTTACATTTTAAACAAATATATATGGCGTTTCAAACAGTGATTTGAACGTCATAATCATCTAACGTCATTTTTTAGCGGGAAACGTTTTCGAATTGCATATTTATCGTTGATTCTCGTGAGTCACATGACGAGACTTACAGACCCTATTGTCATTTAGACTTTTTGTGTGCTATAATGTTTACTAATTCATTAGATTTTTGTGTCAGGTGAGTGGTCATGACGATAAAAAGTTTATCAATTAAATACATAATACTTATCGACATTTTCATAGATGTAATACATTGTTTGAGTCACGGGGGGGGATCACTTCCTATATAGAGGAACATACAGACGTGCCGCTGGAACGGGCCTGTTTTTTGCAGTTGTTAACAATATATTTTTGATATCATATATATAAATGGGTCGTAAATTAACCCCAAATGGCAAAAATCTCTACTGGTTGCTCTAATTAATCATTATTTGATGTTTAAGAACATTCTTGGTGTGAAATTAATGCTTTTCTGACCCACTTATTGTGTGTTTTTTTTTCTTGTGCAGTTCCTATTTACTTTGTGGCGTGTGGCTATGTTTTTCGGCCATTGTAGGTGTTTCCTGTTATCTTTTTTACTCCATTCAGATTACACTATAATTTTACTATACAGATGGGTTATATATTTTTTTGAAATTTACTATATGAATGGGTCAATATTTTGTTGGGGGAACTATATGAAAGGGGGTATTTTAAAAATGCCAGCGGCAGGCCTGTACCCAATTCCACCTGAAGTGACCCGACCCCGGTTTGAGTTAACATATGCGTTATAGTCTCATGTTAATCTACTCCAAGAAACAACATAGGGAAACAAATAAAAAGAGGACTGTACATGCAAGTTATCTACGGTTTATCGTGTAATTTAACACTTAAATACAAAAAATGAATTATATATGAATGTAATAAATATAAAATAAAATAAACAGCTGTGCCAAGAGCGCATGATACGCCCATTCCCCACTTTAAAGAAAACTGAAAATCAATGTGTAGACAGAAATTGCAATTTCATACTTTTTTGAAATAATCAAAGTCCTATAACTCTGGAACGAAAAATCTTTCCACAAAAATAAAACGATAGTGAGCTTTCTTCCGTCATATTCAACAATCTTGCAAAGTTTAAAAAAAATGAATTAAGCGTCCTCTAGATAGAATATGAAGTGTGGACGGAAATGGTTTTTCATGTTTTTTTAAATAATCAAAGTCTCATAACTCTGTAACGAAAAGTTTATTGACAAATAAAATAGTAGGAAGGATCCTCTTGTCATACCCAACATCCTGCAAAGTTTCAAGTAAAATGATCAAAGCGTTCTCTAATTAGAGTACGACATGTGGACGAAAATTGCAATTTTCAGCTTTTTTGAAGTAATCAAAGTCCCATAACTCGGGAACGAAAAATCTAACGACAAAATAAAACGACAGGGAACTTTCTTCCGTCTTACCAAACAATCCTGTAAAGTTTCAAGAAAAATGTTTAAAGCAGTCTCTAGTTAGAGTACGATATGTGGGCGAAAATTGCAATTTCAAGCTTTTCTGAAATAATCAAAGTCCCATAACTCTGGAACGAAAAATCAAACGACAAAATAAAACGATAGGGAGCTTTCTGCTGTCATACCCAACAATCCTGCACAGTTTCAAGAAAAATGTTCAAAGTGTTCTCTAGTTAGAGTACGACGTGTGGAGGGACGGACGGGCACCGGAATTCCATAATACGTCCCGTAAAAGAATGGCGTATAAAAAGTATGCCTATTCTAAATACACCCTCTTACTCCATCGTAATTTTAATTTACCTTATGGAAAACACCGTTCTATTTTAAAATCATCAACGAACCGATCAACCTACTTGTTAACATCAAAGCGGACTATTTCAGCTAGTAGTAAGTATATGTTTGTATATGGCTAGAAATGTCAATGGAACTATTGTTTTTATTAATAGAATGATTTTCAATTCAGATGGCTGCATAATATATGTAACATCAAAGTACTACTATACGACTATCAGAATATGCAATAAAAATATGTAGAGGACTAAATCATGACTAAAAGGAGCGTTGCATTTTTTTTTTTTTTTTTTTTTTTTTATTGAAAATAATAGCAAATATAGTAAACGCCAACAGTAGCAGTACTCAGGGTGTGTGAATCGGAACGAAACCACAAGCCCTTCTACATTAATGTAGAAAAAAAGATAACAGAAAACACCCACAATGGCCGAAAACCACAATCACATATCACAATACGTCAGGGAACCGCAGAAGAAAAACAGTAAAATGACAAAAGAAAAACATTGACAACGATAGGAACTCCGGGATAGCTGGACTTTGTACAAAAATGTTGTACAGGCACTAGCAAGAGCTAGCAGTAGGGTTAAACTGGTTTATGGGTACCCGAACTGTTTTACCCGTCACTGTTTATTCATTTGGTTTTGATTTTATCGTATTTCAGGTCCTACTTTTTTGAACGAAAATTTTTTGTCACATTTCTTATGGTTTTATATCATTAAAATAATCATTGCTTGGAAAAAGTTCTCCTCTGTATACATATTTATAAACATATGTACATTTTTAGGAAGATGGCAATGTTTCAGTGCAATAAACGCAACAAAACATGGGAAAGTAGCTGTGCCTTTATTGTGCTTTTATTATACATGAATCAGTGTTTTACAATGTGTTCTTTGAGAAGTCAGTATTTTACAATGTGTGCTGTGAGAAGTATTAATTTTGTCTGCTTCTTAAGAAATATGCATATTCCCGTCCAAACTTGGGATTTTTTGCATGTACTCGTTTTTTCTCGCTAAGCGCTCTATTATATTGTCTATAATTTCACCAATATTTGATACCAGTCCTGATACGCATGTCGGACCATACAAAAATTAATTTCATAAATAGATGTATAAAAAGTGTTTACCACGTAATAATGGAATCCAGAATGTTCATTCTTTTAGGTGGGTTATTGGTTCGTGCACGTTCTTAAAAAGTATACAGCCGATTTTAATTCTAAAAAAAGAAGCAGATAGCTGAATTATTTATCTTCAGAATGTACGCTTCACTTTTTTACATTAGATATGTAAACAAACAAATTTGCCTACCTCTTTCGATTACACACATCCAGATATGTGTATTTTTCTTCAATGTATTTTCCGCATATGTACTAGCCCTCGCGCGATATTTGCCCCCATGTTGGTTAGGCCATGTGATTAAATATAGTGTGTTGTTTACAGTCATATACAACATAAAAAATATCTTACCGATGAGCAAAAATATACTGTTATTTTGGGTGTGTGAAAATAATTCATTAAATACTCAAAATAGCCATACCCTGCGTACTGCTTATACGCTACCAACTGTACATCATTGCAGCGTTATTCATAACATATGCAATTAAATATATTGAACAAATAAAGATAATAGTGTGTTTTCAGTTACAATTGGCCATAAACATAAGGTACAAATATATAAAAGTGAAATAACTTTTTGCCTTCACCCCACCTTTTGCTCCTCACTGCGAACAGTTAGTCGCTACCCTGATAACACGCTGTAAAGGTTTATAAGGAGGCTCAATCGTCACATTTTTGAATTTGTGTCAGATTTTGGAACTCCTCTGATTTTGTCCAGGTCAATGTCTTAAAAAATTTTGCTCACGGACCCCCACTTTTTATTGCATGAATATGTTGTATAGGTCAAATTTAGACACCTGACAAGATTTCATAAAATCCTTGATATAACGTCTTAGCTTTTGGACAAAAAATAATCGTCATGTTCAATAAAGGGAAAATCCAGAGAAATCCATTTCCCGCCAATTTTTTTAATGACTTTTATCTTGGTAAAAAGCACACGGACCTATATATTTCCTTTTACCTTTTCATTAAGTCTACAATGCTTAGTATATTAAAATAGGTTTCAAGAAATCCTTGATATCAACAAAATCAGGAGTGAGCCTAAGAAGCGCAATACGATGAGTTTTTATAGTCCCATCTTTTGTAAATTGTCTGAAAATGACGGATATCTTTTTCTTAATATTGACATACATCTCTTATTAATATGTTTTCATTGCAATGAAGGTATTATGGGAAAAAAATATTTATACATACCACTTTGTTTTTGAATTAGCTTTCATTAAACATTTTCATTTATTTGATTCAAAACTTTTCGAATTCTGTTTTGTCAAAATTTTCGGAAATTCTCATATTTCTAATTTCATTCTTACATGGATATAAGTCTTTTCGACTTTACATCGTTTACAAATAAACAAACAAACATTCACGACGTACACAAATGAGCTGTATAATCACGATTAATTTGAATACAAAGATTACAATGATTGAAATGATTTCAGTATAATAAGAGGAACATGTATCAATGGTGAGTGGACAAAACAAATCCAATACTATACGAAGTATTTATATAATAAAGGGGAGTGTACTATTCTTTCTAATTTCTAGCAAATTTAAACACCTCCTGGTCGATTAGTAATGGAAACAATTACTAACAAGTGTGTACATTTGTTCTCAGTTGGTGATTGATCAATCATGTAAATATTTCGTGTAAGTTTAAAGAAATAACTAAGATTACTTAATTTATTAGTAATTTGCCATTTTTATTTAAAAATATTTCAGTGAATGATGAATGATGCAATGAAACACATAGTAACAACGATTGCAACAAAATGACGGCATATTAAACAATGGAGACTGCGGAGATCACTTTATTTCAAATAGATTCAATAGAAATTAGAGAAACAATTTCTAACATCGTTTTCAAGTTTATGACGATAATTTCTCAAATCTCGATAGTTATATTTTTGCATTTTAAAATTCTCGGTAAGCCTCGAACATAAAATTGTGAAACACTTAACTATCTCGATTTGAGAAATATACGTAATAATCTAGCTACTTTTATCCATAGTCAATGTATAACACAATATAATCATTATACTGACTGTTGACTATTTAGTATTTTAAATGGTTATAAGCAAAATACTTAATTTCTGTTCAAAAATGCTTCACAGTACATACATTGTATGTATAAGTCAACATATCTACTGTCAATGTCAAAAATTCTCTATACCTTGACGCTTTAGCAGACGACACTTTTTGCTTTACGTGACTTTAAATGGTTGTTAGAAATTTAGTTCCTTTCAGCGCTAGCGTACAAGTGATCAAGCGAATTGGTTCCATCCCCTTGTCGATCAAACTTAAACCTCGCCTCCTGTACGTAATGATTGACGATGTTTGACTTAAAAATCAATAGTCTTTCACAACAGCAGTCCTTAATAGGGGAGGGAGTGCACTATTTTCCATCACCCTGGCTACTATTTACAGTGCACTATTGTCCATCACCCTGGCTATTATTTTCCATAGTCAATGTAAAACACAACATTAATATTATTATAATACTGACTGATGATTATTTTGAAAAAGTAACATTAACAAATAACTAAATACCGAAGTCAGTGTGAATTTACTTTCTGCATATGCGCATTTCGACAACTTATCTCTCATCAGTGCAGGTAGAATCTAAACGTTTGGAAGACCATAAACTCAAAGATGTTTAAAAACTGATAGAGAACAAATAACCAAAGTGATCTAAATTTAAAGCCATAAATCATTGATAAAAAAAAACTATTGATATTTGATTAAACTATTAACAAATAGTTCTGTTCTGTTTAAAATGTTTCAGAGTATGTTAAGTCAAACAAAAATAATGTAAAAAACAAACAAACAAACAAACAAACAAATTAGAAAAAAACACATCTTAGTGCTGTAGCAGACGACATTCTTTCAAGATGATTAAATACTTGATTAAGGCCATCATACATTGGGGCGGATTTTGTCAATAAATAATATATACAATGGGCAGAAATAACATTTACAATGGGGCGGGTGATATTTCTTTTTACCTGTGTATTAAAACAACTTTAATTAGCATTATATATGTTGCTACTAGTGACAAATGTACAAATTTTTCTATGTTGAAGCCAAATGGTAGACAGATCTAAAGGTTCTAGAATCACACATTTGGGCGAAGGTGCCACTGTTTTCATCATTATTTGAAAACTAATTCCTGCCATTTGCCTCATCATATATGTAATAAAATCTAACTGTAGTTTAATGTATGCACCAAAAAGATTTGTTAATGGGTAACAAATGAGCGATATTTGAATAAATATCTATTTCAACAAATGAGAAACTGAAGAACAACAAAGCAACATGCTTTGAATTCTTTCGTTTCATTATAGGAAAAAAAGTAATTTTGGAGGAGTTTATCGATGTGTAAACACGGCCTTTCACTCACAAACTAAATAAAGTCCGAAGGACTTTATGTAGAGTTTGTGAGTGAAAGGCCGCGTTTACACATCCATAAACTCCTCCAAAATTACTTTTATTTCTTATAATTCCAATCCTTTGAACTTTGAACAATGTTGTCACTGATTTTTACGTCACCATATACTGCACTATTTAACGTCGTAATGAATTAATGGGCAAGAAAAGTTTATCGAGAAATAACTTTTTTGTTGTTCATGACGTTGACCAATGAATTTGGACGTTGCATTAGCAATTGGAATTATTCCAGAATACACACACAAATAAATCAGCTTTAGATCTAGTTCAATGGTTTAGAATCGTTAAGGAAAATTTTTAAATTGTTTTGATATCGGGCAAGTGGCTGCATTTACTTTTGGAGAATAAAAAAAATCTAATTTTATACTGGACAATATTATCATAATATGTTATTTCTGCCCCTTTGATTCGTTTGAAATCCTCCCCATTGCATACTTTTATACCGCCCCATTTAGTAATGAATCTGCCCTATTGTAAATCAGCGTTGATTACATCAATTTCACATGTGATCACACGGATAAGTCGGTCAGATTAAAATTCCGCCTCCGTGATGATGATTGACGTAGAAATCAAGTCTTCACAACAGCAGTGCTTACTATTACAGTAGTGCAGTCAACGCTATTTCTTTTGAAAACTATGCGAAACTTAAACTGTTTAACTATAAAAGAAGTTTCTTACAGGAGGTATAATAATATAAAATATTTTCTCAGATGCAAAGCTACAAAATGCAAAACTCTATGGATGAAATATTCGAGTGAAATATACCGTATACAATATATTACTTTCTATGATTGAATAAAATTTTAACATCTCAAGATGTTAAGTTTATTAATTGATTGGTATAATTCATTCTATATAGAGGTGTCCTCAGACGCCATTATCCATATAATTTTTTGAAACTTTATATAGTGGTTTAAAATTTTTGTACTTTTCCACAATGTTATTCACTTTGGACAGTTTCATTATAAGTGATATAATAGAAAAAATGTTAATTGTACTGTTAAAATATAGAAACTTTTAAGATATATCCAGTTAAATTTTACTAAATAAGTTGATTGCGTTTAAAAATTGAACGATTTAGTTACCAGCGAAGGTTGTTTGATCTATTTAGATCTTTTTGGTTATTTGTTCTCTATCAGCTTTTACAGATTTTTGGTTAATGGACTTCCAAATGTGTTGGGTTTGATCTGCACTGATGAGGCATAAGTTATCGGAATGCAAATATGCAGAAGATAAATTAACAGTAACTTCAGTATTTTGTTATTTGTAAATAACCGTACATGATATATTACTGTCTATGGTTAGACACTGTTTAATTTAACAATATCTTGTTTGACGGACGGAAAGTTTCTGTCGTTTCCAACAGCCCAAATAGTTCTTATTATAAACCCAATGCATTTTCCGGCATTTAGGAAAGGAGAATTATATGGTATAGCCCGATTTAAACCTGATTACCATTCATGTGTGTATAGATTAAAAAAGTAATACTGAGAATTGATTAACCTTAAAATTGTCACGGTGAAAAAGTAACACTGAGAATTGATTAGTCTCAAGATTCCCATATGGAATTCTAATTATGTTCAAATTTCATGTATATAATAAGGAGAAATAGCATTCTCATATTTTAAGCAGATCACGACTATATGAAGCTATCAGGTGTGATTTATTCATACAAGGCGAGTAACCAAGAACAAACCAATTTATTGCAACTGATAATTCCCTCTAAGCTTTTCAATTAAGTCCTTTTTCATACAGTGAAAATATTATCTCTACACCTCTCTTGTTATCTTTCTCAAAATTAAAGCATAATTCATGCTGCTATTTTTTAAAACTTTGATAAATTTTCTATATTACGACAAGTATTATGTAATACTCAAGAATTATGTAATAATTTTACCCACTAAAATATTTTTTAATCGTGATTAACCGTGTATCAAATACAAATATCTTTATAATGAGTATCATTTGTCGGTTATCTCCCTGTATAGAGTTATGGTCAAATTGGAAATAATGTTAAAGAGACTATTCATATGCTAATTAAAATTGTCTTCACTATGACCATATATAACTAATAACCGACAATGTTTCTAATTTACAATGAGAGTTTATGGAGTTAATTTAATCAATACACGTGAATTATCGAAAATTGTAGGCTTGTTATGTTCCATAACTTCACAATTGGTGTGATAAGACGAAATATTTCCATGAGACAATAACAACCAGAGGCTCCCTGGAGCCTATATCGCTCATCTGGCTTTCAGTTGCCACAATCAAGCTAACATTGTAAATTATACAGTTGAACTTCAGTCTCTCAAACTTTGGTAGAGCAAACACCACCATTTACTTGGACTATATTTTAAGTCTGATCATGTTTTACTGTACTTCTTTGTTGGGCTTTTTTGACAAAAGGACCACTTCCGACACCAGTTTTGAAGTCAAGACATCATTTGGTAAATGGCAGTCAACAACAATTTTAACACCATATCTTTAAGTTACGACATCAATATCTATTTGGAAACCAATTTCATTGAAATCGGACAATGTTAAATTTTCCTGCCTTTTTGGCGGCCATTTTAAAAATGGCAGTCAATAAACAATTTTCAACACCGGTTTTGCAGTAGTGACATCAATATCCACTTGAAAACCAAATTTCATTGAGATCAGACAATTTTGATTTGGTAGCCATTCTGAAAATGGCGGTCAACGAACAATTTTTAACATCAGCATCAATACATTTTTGGAAACCAAATTTCTTTGAAATCGGACAATGTAGAATTTTCCCGCCTTTTTGGCGGCCATTATGAAAATGGCAGTCAACAAACAATTTTCAACACCACTATTGCAGTAGCAACATCAATATCCACTTGGAAACCAAATTTCATTGAAATCAGACAATGTTGAATTTTCCCGCCTTTTTGGCAGCAATTTTGAAAATGGCGATCAATCAATAATTTTCAACATCAGTTTTGAAGTCGCGACAGCATTGCAAACATTTTATCAATTGACACTTAACCTTCATCTTCTATAGTTTTGGAAATAAAAGATGAAAAATATGAAAATTTTGAAAATTTCGTGAAAAAATGGCAATAACTCCTACAAGGATTTTTGGATTATCTTCAAAATTTCAGGGTAAGTAGATCTTGACATGCTGAACATTTTTGCAACTTAAAGTTGACTTATATCTCTTATAGTATTTCTAATAAAAAAATAATAAAGTTAAAATTTTGCAAATGTAACAGAAGAAGGGCAATAACTCCAAGACGGGTTTTCGGATTTTCTTCGAAATTGCAGGGCAGGTAGATCTTGCTATGCTGATCACTTTTGCCCCTTGTCAGATTTTTGATATCTGTAATGGTGTTTGAGTTATTTGCAAAAAACAGCAATTTACCCCTATGTTCTATTTTTAGTAACAGCAGCCATGTTGTTTGGTCTTCGAGCTAATCGAACACAATTTGTAAACTGCATACCCTGGTGATGCTTCAGGCCAAGTTTGGTTACAATTGGCTGAGCAGTTTCAGAGAAGATTTTTGAAATTGGTGACGGACGACAGACGGACGCAAAGTGATGGCCAAAACTCACATGGCCTTTTAGGCCAGGTGAGCTAAAAATTGAAGTTCATTTTAAATTACATACAATTACAAGTTATTTTGAGTTTTTTATCCTGATAAAAATGTTTGTAAGTAAACATTTTGACATCAAAGTACAAAAATGTAATCGAAAAAAAATATTTTCGGAAATCCTACCATTTGTTTTATTTTTATCAGATAAATCCATCCTTTAAAGAAATTGGATATATGACTTTATTTCATTTATGAACATATTTGTTATAAAACTATTGTCTAACGAACTGTCATCTAGGCTTTGTATGTTCTTAGATGTTTTTTACTAATTAGAGTTCTGTGTCAAGTGAATAGAATTTCAGCTTTATCAGGATAATGATTATCAATTAACATTCTTACCGGAAAAGGGAACAAAAAAAAAGATTAAAAGAAAGAAAAAAAATAAATAAAGAATCTGGCACTACCACTTGAAAGGGAAATGAGCAGGGATATATAATTTTTTCGTTATTACGATCACGATTGGAACTGCTTTTTAGAGTAGTTTCAGAGATGATCTTTGAACATGTTTTCCAATAGGATTCAATGTTAAAGCCCCAGTCCCACTGTCACGTTTCAAGCCTTCGGTTTTACTACGTTTTATATTGCCACGTTTCGTGTCATCTTTTGTCATATTTTAACGGACTCTACGTTTTACCAGGTTTATACTACGGTTTAGTACGTTTCCCTACGTTTTGTGCTTTTTTACTACGGGTTACTTGATTTGAATTATCCAGGTTTCACAACGTTTTAGTACGTTTCGTCCGGTATAAACTGCGTTTTAGTAGGTATTGCTAGGGTTCGTTACGTTTCAACTACGGTCTACTCTGTTAATGGTAGGTTTCAGTACGTTTTTGTACCTTACTGCTACGTACCACTACGGACCAGGTAGTTGTTAGTGTTGATGTCAGGAATAAACATCATAAAAGTAAAAAAAGAACTTATTCAGTTAGCTTCTATCTCCCACTAGAACAAGAAGCGGGGTCGATGACGGGGCCTTCGTAAAGGGCGATTAGAAGGCGTGGTCGAAAAGTTCAAAACTTAATTAGTCTAGGTCTTGGTGTTCTCAAAGTAATATCTTTTGAAATGTCCAATTTTTTCCGTAACTCCATATATTTTCATCCTTTCAATCGACTGGTAAAAATTATTACGAAGTTGATAAATGACAATATTGAACAGGCTATTTTGGCCAGCACAACTAAGGCTTCTCAAGACACTCAGATAATTTACTGACGTAGCTACATTCAGAACAATGCCATCTCCTAAATTTTATCAGGAAACCCATAAACAGAATAGCTTAGCCGTTCTCCACATCAGATTCTCTCTACTTTCGAAGACACGAATTCCCTATGATCATTGGACGCGTCAAACACGACTCACAGAGTGGGACAATCAAATGTCTTTTCATCTGAGACTCTGCAGATGCAACTTCCGTTGTCAAAAAACGGCAAGAAAAATTCAGAGTCGAAACAAGTTTTTTTGCAAGGAGTGATTGAAGGGAACAAATACAAAATGGCCGGAATACTAGAATTAGTAATAGCTGTTCAAAAATAAAAACAAATATTTTGGTTTCATACGTCAAACAATAAACGTTCCCTTTTCAGTCATATTTTTGCGGAATACCTCATGATGCATTATGATACTGACGCGCTTCAATAGCAAATGCATTCAGACGTGAATGGAGTAATCGAAGTGAACGAAGTATAACGACTGGATAATTCGGGTAATTGGGTTTTCACAAGGGTCAGTTTACGTCGTCATGAGATCTTATATACCACTTCCAATAAAACAATACCAATCATGAGAAAATATGTGTTTGTGTAATAAGAGGGGTATTAATCACTTTCAATGTAAAAAGGATATGTAATTGGCTATCTGAATACTTTTAGAAAAAAAAATTTAAAACAACTCGTTTAATTTTGTCTCAGACTTTACCATTTTTGGGGTGAGTGTAAAAAAATTCAGTTTCTAGATTGTACGTAGAAAAGTTGTTTTAAGTCTAACCCACCAAGGGCGTGGTATTCATATCTGTTGGGTTTATATGTACCTTGTGTGCTTTATATCCATTGGACGACTTGTCTTTAAAGGACTTAACAATGAATTTGATTGCTTTTAGCTTTAAGCTTTGGGGCTGTCTTGACCTTGCTATGAGATATGAGCAAAGCTCATTATTGAAGGCCCCGTGGTGAATTCAAGATTGAGAACAACATTAAAAGCGTTGTCCCATTGCCTGGTTTTACCATTTATTTGTAGAGGATTTGTCTCATGTGCATTTACTCCATATCTCTTCATTGCTTATTTAAGCGATTTCTGCAGCTAGACTTCAAATCTTGTCACCACTTCACGCAAAAGTTATGGATAAAAATGAAGAACAGTGTGGTATTTTAATTTTAAAAGAAATGAACTTGAAAAAGATTTTTAGAAAAGAAGTTTCTTTACCAAAAAATTGAAAAGCCTGATTTTAGTGTTTTTTGAACTTACTAATATTATATTTTTCATACCAAAGATATCGGAAGTCATAAGGTCTATTTTTATTTGACTTATTATAAAGTTACATCGTACACATTTATTTGGATGGTTGAACTGTTTTGTTGAGAGCTGCCATTGTTGTTGATATTTTCAAAGGCCATTCTTTCAGAGGAGCATTTTCATCTGTCGCCTTTTCATCAGGATGTTCATCAAAGAACCCTGAATATATTAACCTCAATGCTTTTCACTATTGGTGTCGCTGCTGCACTATCAGGTAGTTCGCAGGAAAAAGGGTAATTCACTCATGTACAAAAATTGTTCCTTATGAACTAATTTTCCCTTTATCACAACGTCACAGAACAAAACCTGATGGTGCAGCGGTGACACCAGACATGAAAAAATATGGTTTGTGCATTCCATTGTACCAGTTCAAGCACTGTTTTGACGTGTTCTAAATCTTTTAATAAGCTTTACCTTAAAGAAATAGCTAAAAGTAAAACTAAGTATTTTTTATGTTGTTTTTGAAACATGAAAGTTTTGTGTACTTTCTTAATGTTTTTAAAATAAGTGGACTTTTGGTAATTTATTCAATTTTTCTGCACAACTGACAAAAAGAGTTGGGTAATGATCAATTCAGTTTCAGTCAACTCCTTGAACAAGCCGTATGTATTAATTTCCAGATGATAAGTTGTGTACCTTCTTCCATGCAATTCATGAATGTGCAAGATGGAGGTCATTATATGAATAAAGTCTGAGGCTAAAGAAGTGATCAATCTCATGATGTGATCTCCCAAAAGTTTTGGGTAGGATATTGAATTTTGTTGACACACACATTGTTTCAATTGGGAAGAACATTGTTCTAAATGGTGGGG
>MJUU01045383.1:0-17858 GCA_002080025.1 Modiolus philippinarum
AATGTGGCCCTCGACTGCGAAAAGTTTATGTCTGCCCGGTATTTTGTCCGAAAGGTCAATTCGACATGTCGCGTACAGTTTTGGGCCGAAGAGTTTAAAAGTTGGCGGAAAAAAAAATAATAATAATCAGAAGAAATACTATAAGGTCTACCGAGAAGGTTCTCGGGTAGACCTTAATAATAATAACAAGTTATAACTGTGTTCGAAAGCTAAACACAAAAGTCTCCCAAACGAACTCCCATATCAGATTCATGGGCATTATAAAACCCCTTTCAAAAACAATTTGAGCACGGGTTCCCCTTATAATCTACTTTATACATATAGTTGAAATCAAAACATAACACACAGCAGAAAACACGTTTTTATCAAAATTATAGCTTTTTGGCTTGGTTTCCATGGCAACCAAATGCTCCATTATCTATAACAATGAATTTCATATCTTGATTTATAAAAAATCTGGGCAGGGGTTCCACTTATAACCTAAATGATACATAGACTAGCAGATATGTTATGATCTTGTTTGCCAATTTTGATCTTATCCTGTTCTTGACAAGCTTAACATTATTTTGTTCAGACTGTGCATGATATTCAGTCATATTTCAAGATAGTTGCTTTCAAGGACGATCAAGACCTGTTCAGTTTATCAAGATCAAACAAGATAACTGTGTTCAAGGGTGATCAAGATGTGTTAAGTTTGTCAAGATCAAACAAGATCTTAACAAACTTCATTCGTCTTGATAAGTCCTAAACACAACTAACAAGTATATCTTGTTATTTTAAACTATAAACTATATTTTAAACTATCTTAACACGTCTTGATTGGCCTTGAAATAAATTATCTTTAAAACCAACTTAACATCTTGCACTGTCTCAACAAAATTGTGTTAAGCCTGTCAAGTTTATGATAAGATTAAAATGGCCAACCAAGATCATAACATATCTGCTAGTTTTTCTCAAAATTATAGCTTTTTGGCTTGGTTTCCATGGCAACCAAATGCTCCATTATCTATAACAATGAATTTCATATCTTGTTTTATAAAAATTTTGGGCAGGGGTTCCCCGTATAAACTCAATGATACATATAGCTGTAATGAAAATACAATTATCAATAATAAATGCGTTTTCTCAAAATTTCAATTTTTTGTATGGTTTCCATGGCAACGGTTCTAATTTGGAAATTTCGAATCCTTTGGGACCCTTTCTTACATGAAAAACATCTTTCCGATGACGTTTCATGGAGTTACAGTGACTAGTTTTCAAGAAAAAATTGTGAACAAAAATTCAAAATTTCATTTTCCCATAGTGTTAACATGGAGGACCCCACCCCTATTTGTGCCCCCAAATGTACCCTTAATGGACCCTGTCTGAAAAATTTTTGGATGTTGCACAACTAAATATATGGGGCTAACATCCTACAAAGTTTGAAAGCTTTTGGCCAAATGGTCTTTTATATCTGTTTCGGACAAGTTCATCCGGACGAGAATAAAGAAAGAAGAATAATAAAAAAAACAATAAGTCTCCCAAACTTCGTTTGGGAGACTTAACAAGTAATAACTGTGTTCGCAAGCGAAACACAAAAGTCTCCCAAACGAACTCCAATATCAGATTTCAAGGCATTACGAGAATCCCTCAATTTTTTTTTTTTTTTCTTTTTGAACAGGGGTTCCCCTTATAAATTAGTTTATACATATTGCTGAAATCAAATTATTACATGCAGAAGAAAGCACGTTTTCCTTAAAATTAGAGGTTTCTTGCTTGGTTTCCATGGCAACCAAATACACTTTTAACCTCTACATACAATTTCGTACCTTGTTTCAAAAAAAAATTGGGCAGGGGTTCCCCTTATTACCAAAGTTATACATATAACTGTAATAAAAAATACAACAATTAACAATTATCAACAGTAATTACGATTTTTGGCTAGTTTCCATGGCAACCATAGTTATTTTGAAATGTTCCCATCAATTACAATCATTTTAAACCCTCCTCCAAAAAAATTTGGGCAGGGTTTCCCCTTATAATCTAAGTAATACATATTGCTGTAATCAAAATACCATTATCAACAAAAACTACTATTTTCCCGAAATTTCCATTTTTTGGTATGGTTTCCACAGCAACAGTAGTTATTTTGAAATTTCCAATGCTGTGGAACCCTTTCTCACATGACCCTCATCTTTCCCATGAAGTTTCATGGAGCTAGTGTTTATAGTTTTTGAGAAACAATGAAGTATATGATGAAAATCATTCAAAATTTCATTTTCCCATAGGATTACTATAGGATGATCCTACCCCTTTTTGACACTCCAAAAATACCCTTAATGGACCCCCTTTGAAAAAATTTCTCTGACTGCACATCTAGATACATGGGGCTAGTATTCTACCAAGCGAAACACAAAAAGTCTCCCAAACAAACTCCCATATTCAGCAACCCTCCTGTGAAATTTCATCAAATTCTGAGCACTTGGAATTTTACCACCTTTTTCAATTTCCATGGCAACGGTTGCCATCTTGAAAATTTTAGGAACAAAAATCAATTCTATGCATGCTAGGCAACCTTCCCGTAGAATTTCATCCAATTCTGAGCACTTTGAATTGTCCCGCCTTTTTTCAGTTTCCATGGCAACGGTCGCCATTTTGGAAATTCTGAGCCCAGATGGCACATCTTTTCATTGGCTTCTACCAGCATGTGAAATTTCATGAAGTTCCAATGACCGGTCTTCGAGATTTGTCCCGGACAAAAATTTTTCGCCGGAAGAAGAAGAAGATTAATAATAAGAATAACAAGTGATAACTGTGTTCGCAAGGGAAACACAAAAGTCTCCTAAACGAACTCCCATGTTCAGCAACCCTCCTGTGAAACTTCATCAAATTCTGAGCACTTCGAATTTTCCCACCTTTTTCCATTTCCATGGCAACGGTTGCCATTTTGAAAATTTTAGGACCAAAAATCAATTCGATGCATGCTAGGCAACATTCCTGTCAAATTTCATCCAATTCTGAGCACTTTGAATTTTCCCGCCTTTTTTCAGTTTCCATGGCAACAGTCGCCATTTTGAAAATTTTAGGACCGAAAATCAATTCTATGCATGCTAGGCAACCTTCCTGTCAAATTTCATCCAATTCTGAGCACTTTGAATTTTCCCGCCTTTTTTCAGTTTCCATGGCAACGGTCGCCATTTTGGAAATTCTGAGCCCGGATGGCACATTTTCTCATTGGCCTCTACCAGCATGTGAAGTTTCATAAAATTCCAATGACCGGTCTTCGAGAAATGTCCCGGACAAACATTTTTCGCCGGAAGAAGAAGAAGAATAATAAGAATAACTAGTATTAATTGTGTTTGGAAGCAAACACAAGAAGTCTCCCAAACGAACTCCCATATCAGAATTCAAAGGCTTTATATGAGATCCACAGATTTATAACAACCTTCCTGTCAAATTTCATTTAAATCTGAGACTTTTGGATTTTCCCGCCTTTTAACCATTTCCATGGCAACGGTCACCAATTTGAAGTCTTGGAGACCAGAATCCAATTCTACACATGTAAGGCAACCTTCCTGTAAAATATCATCCAAATCTGAGCACTTAGATTTTCCCGCATTTTTTACCATTTCCATGACACCGGTCGGCATTTTGAAGTCTTGGACACCGGAACCCAATTCTACACATGTTAGACAACCTTCCTATAAAATTTCATTCAATTCTGAGCACTTTGATTTTCCCGCCTTTTGGGGTGTTTTCATGGTAACCGGTGCCATTTTCAGAATTCCAAGACTGGAAAGCACATCTTGGGATAAGGTTCTATCATCATGTCAAGTTTGGTCAAGATTGGATCATTAGTGTCCGAGAAATTTGGTGGACAAAGTCGCGGCGGAAAACGGAAGAAGAATAATAATAAAAATTTATAATTGTATCAGGATGCTGATACAAAAGTCTCCCAAACGAACTCCCAAATCAGAAATCCCGGCCACAAATCACTTCAAAACATTGTAGGCAACCTGTCTGTAGAGTTTCATTCAACTCTGAGCACTTTCAATTTTCCCTCCTTTTTGTCATTTCCATGGCAACCGGTACCATATGGAAGTCTTGGACACCGGAAACCTTTTCCCCATGTCCTTAGCAACCTTCCTGTAAATTTTCATCCAATTCTGAGCACTTTGATTTTCCGCCCTTTTTGCCGTTTCCATGGCAACAGGTGCCATATGGAAGTCTTGGACACTGGAAACCTTTTCCCCATGTCCTAAGCAACCTTCCTGTAAATTGTCATCCAATTCTGAGCACTTTGATTTTCCCACCTTTTTTGCCATTTCCATAGCAACCGGTACCATATGGAAGTCTTGGACACTGGAAACCTTTTCCCCATGTCCTAAGCAACCTTCCTGTAAATTTTCATCCAATTCTGAGCACTTTGATTTTCCCGCCTTTTTTGCCGTTTCCATGGCAACCGGCGCCATTTTCAAATTTCAACACCCCATTGCACCTTTTGGGATTATAGTCTATCATCCTATGAAGTTTGATGAAGATCCGACTATTAGTCTCTGAGAAAATGCCCGGACAAAAATTTGGCGGAAAGAGAAGAAGAAGAACAAGAATAATAAGAATTGAGTAAAAACAATAAGTCCCCCAAACTTCGTTTGGGAGACTTAATAACTAGTATTAAATGTGTTTGGATGCAAACACAAGAAGTCTCCCAAACGAACTCCCATTTCAGAATTCAAAGGCTTTCGATGAGATCCAAATGTTCTAAGGCACCTCTCTGTCAAATTTTATTAAATTATGAGCACTTTGGATTTTCCTGCCCTTTTCTCCGTTTCCATGGCAACGGGAACCTATTTGAAGTCTTCGAGACCAGAAGCTAATTCTACAGATGTTAGGCAACCTTCCTGTAAAATTTCATCCAATTCTGAACACTTTGATTTTCCCGCCTTTTTCTGCCATTTCATGGCACCGGTCGCCATTTTAAAGTCTTGGAGTCCAGAAGCCAAATTTACACATATAAGGCAACCTTCCTGTAAAATTTCACCCAATTCTGAGCAGTTTGATTTTCCCGCCTTTTTAACCATTTTCATGGCACCCGTCGCCATTTTGAAGTCTTGGAGACCAGAAGTTAATTCTACACACGTTAGGCAACCTCCCTGTAAAATTTCATCCAATTCTGAGCACTTTGATTTTCCCGCCTTTTTCTATGTTTCCATGGCAACGGGAACCGGTCGCTATATTGAATTCTTGGAGACCAGAAGTCAATTCTACACATATAAGACAACCTTCAAGTTAAATTTCATCCAATTCTGAGCACTTTGATTTTCCCGCCTTTTTTTACCATTTCCATGGCACCGGTTACAATTTTGAAGTCTTGGAGACCAGAAGTAAGTTCTACACATGTTAAGCAACCTTCCTGTAAAATTTCATCCAATTCTGAGCACTTTGATTTTCCCGCCTTTTTTACCATTTGCATGGCACCGGTCGACATTTTGAAAATTCCAAGACCAGAAAGACCATCTAGGCATAGGAAGCTATCATCCCACAAAGTTTCAGAAAGTTTGGACCACTGGTGTCCGAGAAACGGGTTGGACAAACTTTTGGCGGAAAACGGAGGAAGAAGAAAAATAATAATAATAAGAAACACAGAAACACTTCGTTTGGGAGACTTAATAAAAATAAGAAACACAGCAAAAACAATAAGTCTCCCCAAATTTCGTTTGGGAGACTTAATAAGAAATGAGCAAAAACAATAAGTCTCCACAAACTTCGTTTGGGAGACTTAACAAGTTATAACTGTGTTCACAAGCGAAACACAAAAGTCTCCCAAACGAACTCCCATGTCGGATTCCTGGGCATTATAAAGCTCCCTTTAAAAAAATTTGAGCAGGGGTTTCTCTTATAATTTGCTTTATACATATAGTTGAAAACGAAACATAACACACAGCATAAAACACGTCTTTCCCAAAATTAAAGCTTTCTGGTTTGGTTTCCATGACAACCAAATGTTCCATTATCCATTAAAACCAATTTTATACCTGGTTCCTAAAAAAATTTGGGCAGGGGTTCCCCTTATAACCTAAAAATAATACATATAGCTGTGATGAAAATACAATTAATATCAATAATAAATACGTTTTCTCAAATTTTCAACTTTTTGAATGGTTTCCATGGCAACGGAATTAATTTTTGAATTTCCAATCCCATGGAACCCTTTTTTACATGAATCACATCTTCCCTATGAAGTTTCATGGAGTTACAGTAAATAGTTTTTAGATACACTAAAAAACTTGTAAAAAAAAATCAAAATTCCATTTTCCCATAGGGTGAACATGGAGGACCACACCCCACTTTGAACCCCCAAATGTACCCTCAATGAACCCCCTTTTGAAAAATTTTTGCATGTTGCACAACTAGACATATGGGGCTAACATCCTACAAAGTTTGAAAGCTGTAGGTAAAATAGTCTCTGAGATCTGGTTCGGACAAGTTCATCCGGACGAGAAGAAAGAAAGAAGAATAATAACTAGATTTGCAATTGCAAGCAATAGCTGATGTCGCCCCTGACAGCCAATTCGATGATTCCAGCTTGTTCGCAGCATCAAAATCTACCTGGAAATCAAATTTCGTTGAAATCGGACAAAGTTGAATTTTTTAAGTATTTCGGCGGCCATCTTGGGAAAGGCGGACATGTTGAAAAAATTTTCCTTGCATACCCACCTCCAGATAGTGATCCAACTTTGTATCAAGTATGGATGAATTCTGTCAAAGCATGATTGAGAAAATTTCAATTTTTGTGAAAATTTTACGAATTTCGAATTTTTCGTATTTTGGTAGCCATCTTGAAATTGGCGGCTGCTTTGAAAAAAATTTTCCCTCCATGCACCCCTCCAGACAGTGATCCAACTTTGTACCAAATATGAATGATATCTGTCCAGGCATCTTTGAGAAAATAGGTGGACAAAAATCCTTGGAAGAAAGAAAGAATAATGAAAAATAATAATAATGACAAGTGATAACTGTGTTCGCAAGCGAAACACAAAAGTCTCCCAAACGAACTCCAATATCAGATTTTAAAGCATTACCAGACTCAAGAAAAAAATTTGGGCAGGGGTTCCCCTTATAACATATGTATTACATATTTCTCAAAATTCCTATTTTTTATCAGAAAACTCAATTTTTCTACAAAAAGATATGTTTATGGTTTTGTTTCCATGACAAACAAGTGCTCTTTTGTCCATTACACCCAATTTCAGACCCTTTCCCCCAAAAATTGGGCAGAAGTTCCCCTTATAAGCTATGTAATACATATTTCTCAAAATTCCTTCTTTTTTTATCATAAAACCTGATTTTTCACAAAAATAAGTTTCTGGTTATGTTTCCATTGGAACAAAATGCTCTTTTGTCCATTATACCCTATTTCAGACCTCTTTCCAAAGAAAATTTGGGCAGGGGTTCCCCTTATAGCCTATGTAATTCATATTTCTCAAAATTCCCTTTTTTATCAGAAAACTCAATTTTAAACCAAAAAATATGTTTCTGTTTTTGTTTTTATGGCAAACAAGAGCTCTTTTGTCTATTACACCCAATTTCAGACCCTTCCAAAGAAAATTTGGGCAGGGGTTTCCCTTATAACCTATGTAATTCATATTTCTTAAAATTCCTTTTTTTATCAGAAAACTCAATTTTCAACCAAAAAATATGTTTCTAATTTTGTTTTTATGGCAAACAAGAGCTCTTTTG
Organism: Modiolus philippinarum; assembly: GCA_002080025.1. Classification (NCBI taxonomy): domain Eukaryota; kingdom Metazoa; phylum Mollusca; class Bivalvia; order Mytilida; family Modiolidae; genus Modiolus; species Modiolus philippinarum. The sequence continues at coordinate 7,720 of MJUU01045383.1, forward strand.
TCTATTACACCCAATTTCAGACCCTTTTCAAAAAAAATTTGGGCAGGGGTTCCCTTTATAACCTATGTAATTCATATTTCTTAAAATTCCTTTTTTTTTATTAGAAAACTCAATTTTCAACAAAAAAAAATATGTTTCTGTTTTTTGTTTTTATGGCAAACAAGAGCTCTTTTGCCTATTACACCAAATTTCAGACCCTTTCCAAAAAAAAAATGGGCAGGGAGGGGTTCCCCTTACAAGCTATGTAAAACATATTTCTCAAAATTCCTTCTTTTTTATCATAAAACTTGATTTTTCACAAAAATAAGTTTCTGGTTATGTTCCAATGGCAACGAAATGCTCTTTTGTCCATTACACCCAATTTCAGACCTCTTTCCAAAGAAAATTTGGGCAGGGGTTCCCCTTATAAAATATGAAATATGTATTGCTGTAATCAAAACATAATCATTAACATACACTACTATTTTCTGAAAATTTCCATTTTTTGTTTGGTTTCCATGACAACCGAAATTATTTTGAAAGTTCCCATGCTTTAGAACCCTTTCTTTTATCAAAAACACCTTTCCTGTGGAGTTTCATGAAGCTAGTATTAAAAGTTTTTGAGATGCAGTGAGAAACAGGGTGAAAATTATCCAAAATTTCATTTTCCCATAGGGTTAACATTGCAGACCCCACCCCTTTTTGAGCCCCACAAATGTACCCTTAATAAACACCCTTTTCAAAAATTTTTGTTTTTGGCACAACTAGATATATGGGGCCAATATCCTACAAAGTTTCAAAGTTCTATGTAAAATGGTCTCTGAGATCTGGTTCGGACAAGTTCATCCGGACGAGAATAAAGAAAGAAAGCGAAATAATAATAATAAGAAACGCAACAAAAACAATAAGTCTCCCAACTTCGTTTGGGAGACTTAATAACTAGATTTGCAATTGCAAGCAATAGCTGATGTCGCCCAAGACGTCCAAGTCGATGATTCCATCTTCTTTGTAGTGTCAAAATCTACCTAGAAATCAATTTTCGTTGAAATCGGACAATGTTGAAATTTTGTATTTGGCGGCCATCTTGAATATGGCGGACATTTTGCAATTTTTTTTCGCATGAATTCCTTCCTCTCATCTTATTAAACGTTAATACAAAATATGAACAAATTCTGATGTTCAGTTGTTGATTTATTGAGTCCTCAATATTTTGACGTAAAATGGCGGCCATCTGGAAAATGGCAGCCATTTTGAAAATTTTTGTTAGTGCATGCACATCTTCTCATGGTTGTTCAACTTTGTGCCAAATATGAATGAATTCTGTCCAGGCATCTTTGAGAAAATAGCCGGACAAAAATCATTGGAAGAAAATAAAAGAGAAAAGCAATAACAATACTAGATTTGCAATTGCCAGCAATAGCTGATGTCGCCCATGACAGCCAATTCGATGATTCCATCTTGTTCGCAATGTCAAGATCTATCTAGAAATCAATTTTTGTTGAAATCGAACAAAGTTGAAATTTTGACGTATCTTGGCAGCCATCTTGGAAACGTCGGTCATTTTGAAAATTTTTTTGTTGCATGCCCATCTTCTTATGGTGATTCAACTTTTTGCCAAATATGAATGAATTCTATCAATTCAGGTTTGAGATTTTATGATTTTCAGTGAAATCGGAAAATTTTCAGATGTTGACGTAACTTGGCCGCCATCTTGAAAATGGCAGCCATTTTAAATTTTTTTTGGTGGAGGTACAACTTCATTAGGTTATCCAACTTTGTACCAAATATGAATGAATTCTATCCAAGCATCATTAAGAACTGGCGTATACAAAAAGAGGTGGAAGAAAGAAACAACAATAATAATAATAATAATAACTAGTATTAATTGTGTTTGGATGCAAACACAAGAAGTCTCCCAAACGAACTCCCATATCAGAATTCAAAGGCTTTAGATGAGATCCACAGATTTAAAACAACCTTCCTGACAAATTTCATTTAAATCTGAGACTTTTGGATTTTCCCGCCTTTTAACCGTTTCCATGGCAACGGTCACCAATTTGAAGTCTTGGACACCGGAACCAAATTCTACACATGTTAGACAACCATCCTATAAAATTTCATTCAATTCTAAGCACTTTGATTTTCCCGCCTTTTTGGGGTGTTTTTATGGTAACCGATGCCATTTTCAAAATTCCAAGACTGGAAAGCACATCTTGGAAGTCTCGGAGACCAGAAACCCATTCTACACATGTTAGGCAACCTTCCTGTAAAGTTTCATCCAAATCTGAGCATTTTGATTTTCCCACCTTTTTTACATTTTCCATGGCACCGGTCGGCATTTTGAAGTCTTGGACACCGGAACCCAATTCTACACATGTTAGACAACCTTCCTATAAAATTTCATTCAATTCTGAGGACTTTGATTTTCCCGCCTTTTTGGGGTGTTTTCATGGTAACCGGTGCCATTTTCAGAATTCCAAGACTGGAAGGCACATCTTGGGATAAGGTTCTATCATCATGTCAAGTTTGGTCAAGATTGGATCATTAGTGTCCGAGAAATTTGGTGGACGAATAATAATAATAATAAAAATTTATAACTGTATCAGGATGCTGATACAAAAGTCTCCCAAACGAACTCCCAAATCAGAAATCTTGGCTAAAAATCACTTCCACACATCGTAGGCAACCTGTCGGTTCAGTTTCATTTAATTCTGAGCACTTTCAATTTTCCCAACTTTTTTCTGTTCCATGGCAAAGGATGCCATTTTGAAGTCTTGAACACCGGAAACCAATTCCTCATGTCTTAAGTAACCTTCCTGTAAATTTTCATCCAACTCCAAGCACTTTGATTTTCCCCCCCTTTTTGCTGTTTCCATGGCAACTGGTGTCATTTTGAAGTCTTGGAAACCGGAAACCCATTCCTCATGTCATAAACAACCTTCCTGTAAATTTTCATCCAATTCCGAGCACTTTGATTTTCCCGCCTTTTTTACCATTTCCATGGCAACCGCTGCTAATTTGAAGTCTTGGACACTGGAAACCTTTTCCCCATGTCCTAAGCAACCTTCCTGTAAATTTTACCATTTCCATGGCAACCGGTGCTAATTTGAAGTCTTGGACACTGGAAACCTTTTCCTCATGTCCTAAGCAACCTTCCTGTAAATTTTGATTCAATTCTGAGCACTTTGATTTTCCCGCCTTGTTTGCCGTTTCCATGGCAACCGGTGTCATTTTGAAGTCTTGGACACTGGAAACCTTTTCCCCATGTCCTAAGCAACCTTCCTGTAAATTTTGATCCAATTCCGAGCACTTTGATTTTCCCGCCTTTTTTGCCGTTTCCATGGCAACCGGTGCCATTTTGAAGTCTTGGACACTGGAAACCTATTCCGCATGTCCTAAGCAACCTTCCTGTAAATTTTGATCCAATTCCGAGCACTCTGATTTTACCGCCTTTTTTGCCGTTTCCATGGCAACCGGTGCCATTTTGAAAATTCCAAGGCTGTGTGCACTTCTTGGTATAGCGTTCCACCTTCCTATGAAGTTTGGTGAAGATTGGACCAGTAGTCTCTGAGAAAATGGTCGGACAAATTTTTGGCGGAAAGAGAAGAAGAAGATCAAGAATAAAAAAAATAATAAAAAGAATTGAGTAAAAACAATAAGTCTCCCCAAACTTCGTTTGGGAGACTTAATAATAAAAATAAGAAACACAGCAAAAACAATAAGTCTCCCCAAACTTCGTTTGGGAGACTTAATAATGAATAATAGAGAAAAAGACAAAGAACAATATGTCGTCCCGACTATGTCTGGGGCGACATAACTAGATTTGCAATTGCAAGCAATAGCTGATGTCGCCCCTGGCAGCAATTTCGATGATTCCATCCTATCGCAGCGCCAAAATCTACCTAGAAATCAATTTTCATTGAAATCGGACAAAGTTGAAATTTTGACGTATTTTGGGCGGCAATTTTGAAAATGACGCCCATTTTGAAATAAAAGTTCGCATAAATTCCTTTCTCTCATCTTACTGAACATCTATATACAATATGAACAAATTCTTCAATACAGTTCCTAAGATATTGAATCCTCCATTTCTCAACGTAAAAGGGCGGCCATCTTGGAAATGGCGGCCATTTTGAAAAAATTTGCCGGTGCATGCACATCTTCTCATGGTGGTCCAACTTTGTGCCAAGTATGATTGAATGCTGTCCAGGCATCTTTGAGAAAATACGCGGACAAAAATCCTTGGTAGAAAGAAAGAATAATGAACTAGAAGGATTATACCGAAGGATTAACTCCCACCATCGTAGTTTTGTCCTCAGCTATATTTGATATTACTGGTTACTCGGATTTCGTTTGGTTTTATGCATTTTAACATTTTTTGAAATGATGCATTTCCTTTGTTTGGGTTCTAATGCTGCTGATGAGGAATAAATTTCCGAAATGGCCATACAGCTCATTAACATTATTGCAGTTGGAGTAAACATATGTGTTATGGTCTCATGTTCATTTACTCCATATCCTTTCGTAATAGATTTGCAATTGCAAGCAATAGCTGATGTCGTCCCCGACAGCTAAATCGGTTATTCCACCCTGTTTGCAGCGTCAAATTCTACTTAGATATCAATTTTTGTTGAAATCCGACAAAGTTGAAATGTTGACGTATTTTGGCGGCCATATTGGAAATGGCAGCCATTCTTTTCATTCGATCTTGTTAGCAGTGTTAAATACTGCCTAGAAATCAATTTTCGTTGAAATCGGATGAAGTTAAAAATTGTTACGCATTTTGGCGGCCATCTTGGAAATAGCAGCCATTTTGAATTTTGTGTTCACATAAATTCCTTCCTTTCATCTAATTGAACATTTATACAAAATATGATCAATTTCTTCAAAGTTGTTTCTGAGATATGGAAGAAAGTTGAAATTTTTTTACGCATATTGGCGGCCATCTTGGAAATGGCTGCCATGTTGAAATTTTTTTTCCACTAAACTTATTAAACATTTATACAAAATATTAACAATTTCCCCAAAGCAGTTCCTGAGATATTAAATCATCAATTATTAACGTAAAATGTCGGCCATATTGGAAATGGCGGCCATTTTGAAAAATTTTGAAGGTGCATGCACATCTTCTCATGGTTGTCCAATTTTCTGCCAAGTATGAATGAATTCTGTCCAGGTATCTTTGAGAAAGTGGGCGGACAAAATCATTGGAAGAAAAAAGAATAATAAAGAAAAATAACAAAGAAACAGACAAAGAACAATATGTCGTCCCGACTACGTCTGGGGCGATATAACTAGATTTGCAATTGCAAGCAATAGCTGATGTCGACCCTGGCAGCCAATTCGATGATTCCATCTCGTTCGCAGCTTCAAAATCTACCTAAAAATCAATTTTCATTGAAATCAGACCAAGTTGAAATTTTCACGTATTTTGGGCGGCCATCTTAGAAATGGCGGCCATTTTGAAAAAAAAAATGTCTTGCATACACTACTCCAGATAATGATCCAACTTTATACCAAATATGATTGAAATCTGTCCATGCATCATTGAGAAAATATCAATTTTAGTGGAAATTGGACCGAATTCGAATTTTTCGTATTCGTGCGTCCATCTTTGAAATGGCGGCAAATTTGAGGAAAATTTTTCTTGATTACACAACTTCAGATAATGTTTCAACTTTGTACCAAGTATGATTGAATTCTGTCCAGGCATCTTTGAGAAATCTCCTGGACAAAAAGAGGTGGAAGAAAGAATAATAATAATAATAATAACTAGATTTGCAATTGCAAGCAACAGCTGATGTCGCCCTAGACGTCCAAGTCGATGATTCCATCTTGTTCGCCATGTCAAAATCTACCTAGAAATCAATTTTCATTGAAATCGGACAAAGTTGAAATTTTGACGTATTTTGGCGACCATCTTGAATATGGCGGACATTTTGCAAAATGTTTTCGCATGAACTTCTTCCTCTCATCTTATTAAACATTAATACAAAATATGAACCAATTCTGCCATCCAGTTCCTGATTTATTGAATCCTCAATATTTTGACGTAAAATGGCGGCCATCTTGAAAATGGCAGCCATTTTGAAAATTTTTGTTAGTGCATGCACATCTACTAATGGCTGTTCAACTTTGTACCAAGTATGAATGAAATCTGTCCAGGCATCTTTGAGAAAATAGCCGGACAAAAATCATTGGAAGAATATAAAAGAGAAAAGCAATAACAATACTAGATTTGCAATTGCAAGCAATAGCCGATGTCGCCCCTGGCAGCCAATTCGATGCTCCCATCTTGTTCGCAGCGTCAAAATCTACCTAGAAATCAATTTTCGTTGAAATCTGACAACGTTGAAATTTTGACGTATTTTGGCGGCCATTTTGAAAATTTTTTTGTTGCATGCCCATCTTCTAATGGTGATTCAACTTTTTGCCAAATATGAATGAATTCTATCAAGGCATGTTTGAGATTTGATGACTTTTATGGAAATCTGACATATGCAAAACACTGACGTAACGTGGCAGCCATTTTGAAAATTTTTTTAGTGGAGGTACAACTTCATAAGGTGATCCAACTTTGTACCAAATATGAATGAAATCTGTCCAAGCATCGCTGAGAACGAAGCCGGACAAAAATCATTGGAAGAAAGAAAGCGGAATGATAATAATAGTAATAATAATAGAGAAACGGACAAAAAACAATATGTCGTCCCGACTACGTGTGGGGCGACATAACTAGATTTGCAATTGCAAGCAATAGCTGATGTCGCCCCTGGCAGCAAATTCGATGATTCCATCTTGTTCGCAGGGTCAAAATCTACCTAGAAATCAAATTTCGTTGAAATCAGACAAAGTTGAAATTTTGACGTATTTTGGTGGCCATCTTGGAAATGGCGGTCATTTTGAAAAAAAAATATTAAAACGCACATCTTCATATGGTGATCCAACTTTGTGCCAAGTTTCATGAAGTTCTGATCATGCATCACTGAGTAATTTCATGGACAACTTTTAGCTGGAATAATAAAGAATAATAATAATAATAATAATAATAATAATAATAATAAGAAACGGAGGAAAAACAATATGTCGTCCCGACTACGTCTGGGGCGACATAATAACAAGTGATAACTGTGTTCGCAAGCGAAACACAAAAGTCTCCCAAAAAACTCCCACATCGGATTTCAAAGCATTACGAGACTCCTTCTGGAAAAAAATTTGAACAGGGACTCCCCTTACAAACTAATTTATACATGTTGCTGAAATCAAATGACTACATGCATTGCAAAAAAAAACATGTTTTTCTTAAAATTGTAGGTTTCTGGGTTGGTTTCCATGGCAACCAAATGCACAAATATCCTGTACATTCAATTTCATACATTGTTTCAAAAAAAAAATTGGGCAGGGGTTCCCCTTATTACCTAAGTAATAGATATAGCTATAAAAATATAATTATCAACAGTAATTACGATTTTCTCAAAATTGTAAGTTTTTTGTACAGTTTCCATGGTGACCATAGTTATTTTGAAATTTCTCCATCCATTACAATAAATTTTAAACCCCCTTCCGAAAAAAATTTGGGCAGGGGTTCCCCTTATAATCTATTAATACATATTGCTGTAATCAAAATACAATTATAAGCAAAAAAATACAATTTTCTCAAAATTTCAAATTTTTTGCATGGTATCCATGGCAACCATCATTATTTTGAAATTTCCCTCATCCATTACCATCCATTACAATCAATTTTAAACCCCCTTCCAAAAAAAAAAATTGGGCAGGGGTTCCCCTTATAATTTAAGTAATGCATATTGCTGTAATCAAAATACAATTATAAGCAGAAAATACAATTTTCTCAAAATTTCCAATTTTTTGCATGGTTTCCATGGCAACCATTGTTATTTTGAAATTTTCAATACCATGGAACTCTTTCTTACATGACACACATCTTTCTTATCAAGTTTCATTGAGCTAGTATTAAAAGTTTTTGAGATACAGTGAGAAATATGGTACAAAACATTCAAAATTTCATTTTCCCATAGGGTTAACATTGGACAACCCCACCCCTTTTTGAGCCCCCCAAAATGTACCCTTAATGGACCCCTCCTGGAAAATGTTTTCCTGATTGCACATCTAGATATATGGGGCTAGCATCATACAAAGTTTCAAAGCTTTAGGTGTTATGGTCTCTGAGATCTGGTTCGGACAAGTTCATTGCAACCGGAATAAAAAAGGATGGAAGAATAATAATAATAAGAAACGCAACAAAAACAATAAGTCTCCCAAACTTCGTTTGGGAGACCTAATAATAATAATAATAAGAAACGGAGGAATAACAATATGTCGTCCCGACTACGTCTGGGGCGACATAACTAGATTTGCAATTGCAAGCAATAGCTGATGTCGCCCCTGACAGCAAATAAGATGATTCCAGCTTGTTCGCAGCATCAAAATCTACCTAGAAATCAATTTTTGTTGAAAATGAATTAATCATCCAATTCTGAGTACTTTGATTTTCCTGCCTTTTTTGTCGTTTCCATTGCAACCGGTGCCATATTGAAGTCTTATACATCAGAAATCTTTCCCCATGTCCTAAGCAACCTTTGTGTAAATTTTCATCCAATTCTGAGCACATTGATTTTCCTGCCTTTTTGCCGTTTCCATGGCAACCAGTGCCATATTGAAGTTTTGGACATTGGAAACATTTCCTCCATGTCCTATACTACTTTTCTGTAAATTTTCATCCAATTTTGAGCACTTTGATTTTCCCGCCTTTTTTGCCGTTTCCATGGCAACCGGTGTCATTTGAAGTCTTGGACATCGGAAACCTTTCCCCCGTGTCCTAAGCAACCTTTCTGTAAATTTTCATTCAATTCTGAGCACTTTGATTTTCCCGCCTTTTTTGCCATTTCCATGGCAACCGGTGCCATTTTGAAAAATTTTGGTGGTGCATGCACATCTTCTCTAAGTGGTCCAACTTTGTGCCTAGTATCAATGAGTTCTGTTGAAGCATCTCAGAGAAAATTCCTGGACAAAAACAGGTGGAAGAAAGAAACAATAATGAATAATAATAATAATAATAAAGAAACAGGCAAAGAACAATATGTCGTCCCGACTACGTCTGGGGCGACATAACTAGATTTGCAATTGCAAGCAATAGCTGATGTCGCCCCTGACAGCCAATTAGATGATTCCAGCTTCTTCGCAGCATCAAAATCTACCTAGAAATCAATGTTCGTTGAAAATCAATTGATCATCCAATTCTGAGCACTTTGATTCACCCGCCTGTTTTCTCGTTTCCATTGCAACCGGTGCAATATTGAAGTCTTGGACATCAGAAATCTTTCCCCCATGTCCTTAGCAACCTTTCTGTAAATTTTCATCCAATTCTGGACACTTTGATTTTCCTGCCTTTTTGCTGTTTCCATGGCAACCCGCGCCATATTGAAGTCTTGGACATCGGAAACCTTTCCCCACTGTCCTAAGCAACCTTTCTGTAAATTTTCATCCAATTTTGAGCACTTTGATTTTCCCGCCTTTTTTGCCGTTTCCATGGCAACCGGTGCCATATTGAAGTCTTGGACATCGGAAACCTTTCCCCACTGTCCTAAGCAACCTTTCTGTAAATTTTCATACAATTCTGAGCACTTTGATTTTCCCGCCTTTTTTGCCATTTCCATGGCAACCGGTGCCATTTTGAAAATTTTTGTTGTTGAATGCATATCTCCTAATGGTGATCCAACTTTATGCCAAATATGAATGAATTCTGTCCAAGCATGATTGAGAAAATTTCAATTTTCATTGAAATTGGACGAATTTCGAATTTTTCGTATTTTGGTCGCCATCTTGGAAATGGCGCCAACTTAGAAAAAAATTTTACTTGCATGCACCCCTCCAGATAGTGTTCCAACTTTGTACCAAATATGAATGATTTCTGTTCAGGCATCATTGAGATATAAGCCGGACAAAAAGAGGTGGAAGAAAGAAAGAAAGAAAGAAAGCGTAATAATAATAGTAACAAAGAAACGGACCAAAAACAATATGTCGTCCCGACTACGTCTGGGGCGACATAACTAGATTTGCAATTGCGAGCAATAGCTGATGTCGCCCCTTACAGCCAATTCGATGATTCCATCATGTTCGCAGCGTCAAAATCTACCTAG
>MJUU01045384.1:9101-26221 GCA_002080025.1 Modiolus philippinarum
ATGTCTCCTGTCCACTTATCTTGTACATGTCTACTTACACATAAAGCTTAATAACATGTCTCCTGTCCACTTGATCTTGTACATGTCTACTTACACATAGAGCTTAAGAACATGTCTTCTGTCAACTTTATCGTCTGCTCCGCCTGCTTCTTTAGACTGAACTTCATTTCTGTCACCAATTGGAAGAAAGTCTGTAAACAACTGTAATATACAATAATAAATTATTGTAATATACAATAATAAACTACTGCAGATATCGATTTTGACACATGTGGCATGGAAGGTGAACTCCTCCTACATTTTGGGATATAAGGATTTAATTTTGTTGTAGAATTGTTGCGTATAGTCTGTAAATGCTCAATAAGCTTACAGAATTTTGATTCTGGTTCCAACTTTGGTAATTTCCTGAAAATGTCAAAGACTAATACTTTTGGACATTTTAGCATATATTCTTACATTTTTGAAAAAAAGCAAAATTCTGAAAACTTAGAATTCCAAAATTTGATTCCAATTTTGGTAAATATCCTGAAAGTCTCAAAGGCCACTTATTCTTTTTAATTCTACCTAGTAACCATATTAATATGATTTGCTTTGATAAGGACAATCTTTTTCAACAATTGGATTTCCAAAATACTTAAATACAAAATACAAAATATAAAATACCGGTACATAAATGATTCCAATAACGGATAAATTTTCTAACAGTCTCAAAGACCATTTATTTTTTTGAATTCTACCTGGCAACCATACTGTAAGCATCTTTATTCTATAGGAAAAACATTTTCACCAATTGGATTTCCAAAATAGATGATTCAAAATTTGGTAAATTTCATGAAACTGTTGTAAGACGACTAATTTTTTGGAATTCTACATTAAAATTAACAATCAAAGGATAAGGAGTAAATGCACATGAGACAAAGCCTCTACAAATACATGATTATACCAAGCAATGGAACAACACTTCTATTGTTTTTCTCCATCTTCAAGTCACCATGAGGCCTTCAACAATGAGCTATGCTCATACTTCATGGTAAGTTCAAGACCGTCCCTAGCACCTGTTTGAGCGGAATTCATTGCTAAACACCACATCCATGCTTTTTTTCTTTTGATCATAGATGTGGGTTTGTCAACAATCATAAAGTAGTCTGACAAAAAGTTCTTACAACTGCTGTCATCTGTTGCCCGAAAAAGACTTAATAGACAATCACAGCATATTACTCATCGAGTCAACTGCAAGAAAACTTGGCATAATAAAACAACAGATGTGGGCACTATAAAGAGAATAGTCAGAATAAGTTTTGAAAATTACAAAAAAATAAAATGCCAAAATTTGAAAGTATGACAGTGTATCCATATAAGATATTCTCTCAAAAACAAGTACGGTACACACATAACAGAAATGTATAGAAAGTATTGTAACAATCTGTTTACAGACGCCACACTGCAGGAGAGACAAACTCCAGTCTTAAATCAACAATGAAAGAATATGGAGTAAATGCACATGAGACAAAGTCTCCACAAATACATGATTAAACCAAGCAATGGGACAGCTCTTTTAACCATAGTTTAAAAATTTGTTACAATTAGAACAAACATTTTCTGTGAAGTTAAGTTGAAATGGGAGAATTAGATTCACAAACTAAATTTAGCAAAATTCTATGACAAAAAGGGGCATAACTCCACCCCCCCCCCCCCCCCCCAAGAAAATGACCCATCAATCAGGCGTGACAATATGCACAACTATGCATGATGGTCAACAATCCTGTGAAGTTTGGTTGAAATCAGATGAAAGATGTAGGAGAATTGGCGTCCACAAACTTAATTTGCAAAATTCTAAGTCAAAAAGGGGCATAACTCCCACAAAAATTAGCCGATCAATCCAGGGAGATGATATGCACAACTAGGTATGATAGTCAACAATCCTGTAAAGTTTGGTTGAAATCAGATTAAAGATGTAGGAGAATTGGGGTCCACAAACTTTGTGATGGACAAAAAAAGACAAAAACAATATGTCTCCCCTTAAGAGAGGGGGAGACATAATGAAAACATAGAAAGCAGCCACAGCCTGCTAAGCTCACCTCGTTGCACAGCATTGTCACATATTTAACATCTCAGTAAACAGGAATGGACTATATCATTCTTTTGAAGAGATTCATTCATGCATAAAATGTAGGCCACAGACTGCATCCAAAGCATTCACTGCAGCTGTCTTCACAAAATGCATCATACATACCAATATGCTTAAGGTGGGACATGTCAGTAAGCAGGAATAGACTATTAACCATTCTACCTTACCAAGTCGCTCCTGCGTAAAATATAGGTAACAGTCAGCATCCATAGCATGGATTGTTGTTGTCATCCCAAAATGCAATATACATACCAATATGGTTGATATGGGACATTTCAGGAAGCGGGAATGGAATGGACTTTAATTATTCTACGTAACCACGTCATAGTCAGCATCTGAAGCATGCATTGTTGTTGTCATCCCAAAATGCATCATGCATACCAATATGGTTGATGTTGGACATGTCAGTAAGCAGGACTATTGTACATAACCAAGTCGCTCATCCGTACCACCTTCACTATAGGCATGACACAAAGAGTGTTACACATATATAGTGTGATAAATGAAGTAGTGACATAGAGAGTGTTACACATAATAGTGTAATAGATACAGGCGTGACATAGAGAGTGTTACACATATATAGTGTGATAAATGAAGTCGTGACATAGAGAGTGTTACACTTACTTTTAATTCCTCTGCAGACATATCTTCTTCTTTCCCATCTTCTACAATAACCACCGTTCCCTTTTTTGGTCTCTCGTCACGTAAAGCTCGGGCATGTTTTAAACCCTGTATATAATATTACGACAAATGATAATGGCAGCAAATATGTATACTAATACAAAAGACAATTTGATTGGTTAAAACTTATTGTCAGATACTCAACCAAGGAAAACCAACTTAAAATACATGAGAAGCTGTACCTTGCCTCTTGAGAACAGAATTGTGATATTCCAGTTCACTAAACTCTATTTCACTTCCTTTAGATAATGGATTTTGCATTCTGCTGACTGCATTTCTGTATATTTCGGCTCAAAATTTTGCATAAATATACCATACACTTCTAAATCCGGTAATTATTTATTAACAAATAGTATACTTTTGAGGAAAAACAGCTTTTTCAAAATCTCTATCATGTTTAAACAGGAAATATTTACCATGTGCAATTGTCACCGAGAATGGACTAATCTGACATGGGTAACGTCACTTTTTACCTGTGGACAAGTAATCCAGTATTAACCAAATGTTTCTTGCCCATGGATTAAATTTTCCTGCCTGTTCGCCCTCAAAATAGAAACATAGGTAATCAACGATTACAAAGTTCGCCTCACTGTGGCACATGGACACAGAAACCAATTTGGCCAGGGTGCTCATTTACCATCCCTAATGCATGTATACAAAGGCTAGATGATTTTACCATGTACAGTAACCGAGACCTGAATTCAGATATAAACTTGAATGTAAGTCAATCATGCAGAAAATATAGGTCAAAGTGATCTTATTTTGCCTGGATGCTGACCTACCCCCAAAGATGTATGCACATGCAAGGTTAGATGATCCTACCATTTACAGTTACTTAGATCTGAACTAGGAAGTAAACTTGAATGCAAGTCACTCATGCAGAAAATATAGGTCAAAGTGACATTATTTTGCCTGGATGCTAACCTACCATCAAAGATGCATGCACATGCAAGGTTAGATGATCCTACCATTTACAGTTACTTAGATCTGAACTCAGACATAAACTTGAATGTAATTCAACTATGCGGAAAATATAGGACAAAGTGACCTAATTTTGCCTGGATGCTGTCCTACCACCAAAGATGCATGCACATGCAAGGTTAGATGATCCTACCATGTACAGTTACTTTGGTCTTAACTCAGACGTAACCTTGAATGTAAGCCAATCATGTGGAAAATATAGGTCAAAGTGACCTAATTTTGCCTGGATGCTGACCTACCCCAAAGGTGCATGCATATGCAAGGTTAAATGATTGTACCATGTACAGTTACTTAGGTCTGAACTCGGACGTAAACTTGAATGTAAGTCGGTCATGCAGAAAATATAGGACAAAGTGACCTAATTTTGCCTGGATGCTGACCTACCCCCAAAGATGCATGCACATGCAAGGTTAGATGATTTTACCATGTACAGTTACTTAGATCTGAACTCGGACGTAAACTTGAATGTAAGTCGATCATGCGGAAAATATAGGTCAAAGTGACCTAATTTTGCCTGGATGCTGAGCTACTACCAAAGATGCATGCACATGCAAGATTAGATGATCCTACCATGTACAGTTACTTAGATCTGAACTCCGACATAAACTTGACTGTAAGTCAATCATGCAGAAAATATAGGTCAAAGTGACCTAATTTTGCCTTGAAGCTGACCTACCGTCAAAGATGCATGCACATGCAAGGTTAGATGATCCTACCATGTACAGTTACTGAGATATCAACTCTGACCTAAAATTAAATGAAAGCCAGTCAGGTGGAAAATATAGGTCATAGAGACCTAATTTTCTTGGAGGCTGTGAGATAACCCAAGATGCATCTGTACACAAAGTTTGATGAATGAAATAAAAGGGACAACAGGAAACACCTACAATGGCTGAAAATTATAATTACATGCCACAATCTGCTAGGGAACTACACAGGAAAAACAAAAATAAGACAAAAGACAAACGTAAACAACGATAGGAACTCAGGACAGCCGGACTTGGTACCGGCACTAGCAAAAGCCAGCGGTAGGGTTAAACCAATGTATGGGTACCCAAACTTCCCCTTTATCTGTCCTGTTTCCCTATAGAACAGTAAACATACAAATAAAACCCAATACAGGTAGACTACTTACTCCATGACCACAATCTCGAAAGGAGAGAATATGACAATACGTAATTTTGAAAGATGGGTCAAGGGGTGCTCGCCGCTAATCTGGCGGATAGCTAAAGGAGCCTAGCCTGCTGGTAGAACACTGCCGCACTATGGAAGAAAAATCCCGAAGGATTAAGTCAAGAATCATCATATATTTCAGTAGACATCGGCAGTAGAGGCCAGTATGTATGTAAAATTACACAAAGAATGTAAGTTATGTCCCAGATTTTCTGGATTTTTAATTAGTTTCTGGCATTTTTTAACAACATTACCATAAAAACAGGGATTAGAAATGCCCTTAGTAATAAGCTGTTTGCAAGTAACCCTACCCTTCATAATTACCAAGATATATACCTAAATGCGGACGTGGACGAAGAAACGGACGCCGAGGGTACTCCAATAGTCCTCCTCAACTTCGTTGAGACAAACTAAAAATCCAGAACTTAGAATTTTTAAACCCGTCTTACAACAACAAGGAAAAGTCACATGTACACAGCGGTCTTTGCATATTTTCAATCGTAACAGTGTCATTTTTAAGTTATGTATGGTCATACTTGATCTTCATGAAAAACTTTAGAGAAATTTGCTTTCAAATAACGGAGAAATTATAAAATTTCCATTATCGAAAGGAAGTGAAACAGATTTAGTCTTGATTTTAACATGTACTTTATATTCAATTACCAACAAGTGGTGAGTCCGCATGAATTTTTATGCCCCGCCGACGTTAGTAGGGGGGCATATAGTGTTCGGGTGTGTCTGTCTGTCCGTCTGTTCGTCCGTCCCAAGTTAGGTTTACCCTTAGGTTGAAGTCTTTTTTCTGTGAAGGATGTATGCTATTGTCATAAAACTTTACATAATTTGAAAAAGAAAGGAAATGGGGTAAATGTAAAGGAGACAGCATCCCATATCTAGGTTAAAACGACCCAAAACAAAACATCTAGGGGTCACCATATGGTCTTCAACACAGTGAGGAACCTCACATCATATCGTAAGCCTTAAATGGCCCCAAAAAGGTAGAAAAGTGAATAAATCAATGGAAACGAACCACATCCAATAACCCAAAT
The DNA here is from genome assembly GCA_002080025.1 of Modiolus philippinarum. Classification (NCBI taxonomy): domain Eukaryota; kingdom Metazoa; phylum Mollusca; class Bivalvia; order Mytilida; family Modiolidae; genus Modiolus; species Modiolus philippinarum. The sequence goes on from MJUU01045384.1 coordinate 15,111, forward strand.
ATCAAGAAACTAAAATTTTATAAGAAGACAAGGACAAGCCAATGAATAAATACACATTAGGGGCTAATTAAACAAAAATCATAATAAAATTTTGCCCATGGAACCAACTTCATGCTTCACTGATCACGGGAAAAAAGTGTGATAGTATGAGGTTTACCCTTAGGTTGAAGTTTTTTTACTGTGAAGGATGTATGCTGTAATCATGAAACTTTATATAAATACTCATTATGGTATAATTAAACAAAAATCATAATAAAAAACTAGAAGCGTGTTTTTGATACAAAAACTAATGTCTCCCCCCCCCCCCAGTACGTAAGGTTCTTTCAGTGATAAAACACAAGTAAGTTTATGTTGCCACCAGGTGGCCATTCATTCCAGCTAGACAAAATGCACAACTAAAGCATGATGGTCAACAATCCTGTGAAGTTAAGTTAAAATCCTTTGAAAGATGTGGGAGAATTAGATTCACAAACTTTATAATTCAGCAAAATTCTAAGTCAAAAAGGGGCATAACTCTCCCCTAAAAAAAGACCCATCTGGCGTGACAATATGCACAACTAGGCATGATGGTCAACAATCCTGTGAAGTTTGGTTGAAATCGGATCAAAGATGTAGGAGAACTGGCGTCCACATACTTAGTTTCGCAAAAGTCTAAGTCAAAAAGGGGCATAACTCCCACAAAAATTAGCTGATAAATCCAGCAAGACAATATGCACAACTACGCATGATGGTCAACAATCCTGTGAAGTTTGGTTGAAATCAGATCAAAGATGTAGCAGAATGGGAGTCCACAAACTAAATTTCGCAAAAATCTAAGTCAAAAAGGAGCAAAACTCCAGCAAAAAAAAAAAGCAGATCAATCCGGCGAGACGACATGCACAACTACGCATGATGGTCAACAATCCTGTGAAGTTTGGTTAAATCCAATGAAATATATAGGAGAATTTGCGTCCACGAATTTTGTGACGGACGGACTGACTGACGGACGGACTGACGGACAGACGACAGACGAAAAAGACAAAAACAATACGTCTCCCCCTTTAGAGGGGGGAGACATAATTATCCTTGCTACCAACTTCATACTTCACTGATCATGGACAAAAAGGGGGGAAGTATGAGATTTACCCTAAGGTTGAAGTTTTTTCTGTGAAGGATGTATGCTATAATCATGAAACTTTATATAATTACACATTAGGGTATAATTAAAGAAAAATCATAATGAAAATTTATCCTCGCTACCAACTTCATGCTTCACTGATCATTGAAAAAAAGGGGGGGGGGTAGTATGAGGTTTATCCTTAGGTTGAAGTTTTTTTCTGTGAAGGATGTATGCTTTACATAAATACACATTATGATATATTTAAATAAAAATCATAATAAAAACTTATCTTTGCTACCAACTTCATGCTTCACTGATCACAGAAAAAAGGGGTGTAGTATGAGGTTTAACCTCAGGTTGAAGTTTCTTTTCTGTGACTGACATATGCTATTATCATGAAACTTTGTATAAATACACATTAGGATATAAATAAAGAAAAAACAATAAATATTTACCATTTGCCACCAACTTCATGCTTCACTGATCACAGAAAAAAGGGGGATAGTTTGAGGTTTATCCAAATGTTTAAGTCTCTTTCTTATAAGGTTGTATGCTATTATCATTAAACACCCATTAAATTAAAAACCCATTAGGGTATGATTAAACAAAAATCATAATTAAAATATACCCATGCCACCAACTTCATGCTTTACTGATAACAAAATATAGCATTGTTCAAAATAGATGTGAGGCGGGGCATTGTGTCCATTAGACACATATTCTTGTTTTTCAATATCATGGGAAAGGTACACTGTACAGATGAAATACTATCGGTACACATAAATGACCAAAACACTCTTAGACAAACATAAGAAACATGAGCTTTTGCCGAATAGCAGCCAGTTATACCCTTATATTGGACCCTGAATCAATATGGTTTAACTTTAAGTGTGAATGGACAGTCACAATACAGTTGTGGACATATAACAACTGTGGACACAATACAAGTATAGACATAATGATTTGACAAAAAGACAGATATGCACCAAGTCGGTATTCATAGTAGTACATAAATTTAGCAAAAAAGGGGACATGCAGTATAGCACCCCATATTGAAGATCAAGTAACTATTACATGTGGTTTAGTTGAGAAAAACTTTAAAATTACCAAAAAGTCACATTTGGAAAATGAATTTAAAATTCACCAAGTCAGTAAACAGGAAGAAATTCTGGAACATGGCTGAAAAGAGGAGACACAGTACAGTACCCCATACTGCAGCTCATGCCAAATATCAAGTGGCTGTTTTTTATGTTTGCTGAGTAAAGTGTCATGAAAAAGTCACATTTGGAAAATGAAAGTAAAAAAGCAACAAGTCTGAAACAGGAATTAGTTCAGCAATATAGCTGAAAAGGGGAGATGCAGTACAGTATCCTATACTGCAGCTCATGCCAAATATCAAGTGGCTGTAATGTGCAGTTCCTGAGAAAAATGTGACAAAAAAGTCACATTTGGAAAATTCACAAAGTCGGTAAAAATGAAGCAGTGCAGCAATCTTTCTGAAAAATGGAGATGCAGTAGAGTATCCTATACTGAAGCTCCATGGCTGTGATGTGTGGTTGTTGAGAAAAATGTGAGGGAAAAGTCTAGTTTAGAAAAAAGAATGGTAAAAATCTAAATGGCACCAGGGTGCACAAAATATTAAGTGACCAAATTAATATGGAGACCAAAATATTTCAAAAATTGTCCATCTATTGTCATTCCTTCTTATGTCCAAAATTCTAAGAATTCAAAAAGGTCAAGTTTCATATCTTGACATTTCAATATTTCACTGTGACCTCAACTTTGAACTGATTACAATTTTAGTCAATACAGGTTTTTAAATTATCTGGGAGCAAAGTCACAGAAAATACTAAAATTTCTTTGAGTCATTTGAAAATTTCAATCTATTTTCAGTCAGCATGATCTTCATCTTTGACCTACTTTCTCCGAAATCTATACTGGTTCTTCTCTTTTTCATCTTAGATTAAATTGAATTGGCTGTAAATGTCTTGAGTTATCTTTGGTCCACTGTCTCAAAAAATCTATAGGGTTCTGCCCTTTATGGTTTCCAAAAATACGTCCAAGTTTGATTTGAATTAAATCTAAACTTTTGAGTTATCTTCCAGAAACTAAATTTTTCTGAAATTTTTAATCTATTTTCAGTCACTGTGACCTTGACCTTTGACCTACTTTATATTTAATCCCCTCCTAATATCAAACAATATATCATAATTTCATTTCAATTGAATGAAAACTTTATGAGTTATATCATCTGGAAACCAATTTTTTTCTGATATTTTTGGTCACCAATTGGTCACTGTGACCTTTACCTTTGACAGTATCTCTGCCACTGAAAATCAGAAACTTAATCAAACTTGAATACTGACAAAGTAAGAAAGGGCCCGCCTCCATGTGTGTCCCAAAAACCAGTTTGCTGAATTTCATGGAAATCATAAAACAATTTTTGGAGAAAAACATAAATAACAAATCCCAAGTTATTGAAAATTCAGTTTCTGCATATGGCCGATTTGACAACTAATGTCATGTCTGTTCAGATTAAATCAAAACAATGAAAAAAATATATGAAGGTCATTTCAACACAAGTTATCATACGACAGAGCTTATTCTCAAAATATGAAGTTTTTCATTTAAAAACTAAGTTTTTTCCCCCAAAACGTTTTATGATTCTCCTAAAAAACATTAGGCGACCTTCTTTTCATCGAGTCCAACACTGTGCATAAAACTTATAAAGATCTGTAATATCATATAACATAGAGCTTTTTCTCAAAATATGCACTTTTTCATATAAAAACAAAGTTTTTCCCCAAAATCATTTTCAGATTTTCCTCAAAAACGAAAGGGAGCTTCCTTTGGTCAAGTTTATCCTTGAGATTCAAAATCATATAAATCCCTGCAGGCAATTTTAATTTATTGTACGACATAGAGCTAATTCTCAAAATATGCACTTTTTCATATAAAAACTAAATTTTTCCCTAAATTGTTTTCGGATTTTCCTCAAAAACCACTTGGAGCTTCCTTTGGTAAATTTTAACCTTGAGTATTAAAATCATTAAAATCCCTGTAGGGTATCTAAGTTATGGTACGACATAGAGCTAATTCTCAAAATATGTACTTTTTCATATAAAAATGAAGTTCCTCAAAAACGAAAGGGAGCTTCCTTTGGTCAAGTTCAGCCTTGATTATCAAAATCATTAAAATCCCTGAAGGTTATCCTAAGTTATCATATGACATAGAGCTAATTCTCAAAATATGCACTTTTTCATATAAAAACAAAGTTTTTTCATAAAAAATCAGATGGACAGGCTGATTACTATAGGCTGCTGCCATTTCATGGCGGGGCACTTATGAAGATGGAGGGCTTGCTTTTATGATAAGAAATAACTATATGCTCAATAACCTAATATTCACTGAAACACTTTTAGCATTTCAAGTTTTTGTGCAAAGGGTGTCAGGTATAGATTTGACAGTCAAAATTGTTTTCCTTCAATGCCCTGGCATATATTATACAATTATAGCCTTTGTATAGGTCAATATATGGTGTTATATCAACCCGAGAGATGCATTGACCGACAGCTAAGCTGGAGGTTGATATGCATCTCTTGGTTGATATAACATCAAATTGACCTAGTACAATTGTTATATTATTAATTGAATTGATGCATATTAATTGAAACACTTTCACCATTACTTTAGTTATGAACACATACATCATTTTACTATCATCCTAATTTTGCAATTTGTTTTATAAGTAATTAAATATCCTTTCATATTTCATACAATTCGAAAATTGTGATTTATGCAAATCTTCGAATGCAGATATTAAAGTCAAATCCCTTGGTGGGAAGGCAATCTCGATATTCATGTATCTAATTCTAACCCCGTTGGGTTCCTACCATAGACCGTTAATTATATACTCAATTTTTTTTAGGCCTTGCATTATCGTAAATATTCGCAAATCACGGGAGATGGGCAAGTTTCCATGTTGACTGGATTTATAGACAGTTTATTTATTTATCTAATTAACAGTCTGCATTCTCTTTCACTTTGTTTAAGAGAATCCATGGGACTTGTTTTGCTTTAAAATAAGAATCAGAGTGAGTACCGATGAAAACCCCAACATCTTATTTGTGCTTTTGTTTTTATAGTATATTATGCACCAATCTACACTGAGCACCCATCAAATTTGGGGCAGTTTCAATTTTTTGAGAATGAACTTAGAAATCTTTACTTTTTATTCGGTTTTCCAATTGTTTTGAAATAATCTGCACTGACGAGACATTTGTAGTCGAAATGGCCATATGCAGAAGATATTAACAGCAATTTTGGGTACTTGATTGGAACAAATTTTCTTTTTTTTTTAAATGAAATTTATCATTTTGGCTTGAATCATCTGCCTGTGATGTATTTTTCAACCCAAATCCAAAGTCTAAGTCTTTTAATATTCAATATTAAATTTTTGTTGATTCCAGTGGGATTCAAACCCCTTCTGTCAAGGTTGTAAGGGTTGAGAGTCTGGCACGCTACCACTAAAGACTTGTTGAAATTCAGTGAGTCTCACATTATGTGTCAAAATAAATTTATAGTTCACTCTATTTTACATCACTTTGGTCTCACACAGAGATGGCGAGAGCAGTGTAATTTGTCTGTAATATCTGTGCATTCGAAGAACAGCCAAATACCTCGGTGGGAAGGCAATCTCGATATTCATGTATCTAATTCTACCCTTGTTGGGTTCTATATAACTTTCTGCCCAAACTTCTCTAAATACAGTTAGAAAGATATCCTTCTCCTTAAAGTTTTACAGAGCAACAAAGTGCTAAATGGAATCAAGCTTCATCTTGTTTGATAAAATAACAATTATTAAAAGGTGTTTAGTTTCAATACATTATTCCATTACAAATCATACCTGTGATTTTTCTGTGATACTGGCTTCTTTTCCAATCCATGCAAATAATACGCGTCCAAGATCTAGAATGAATATGTCGCCATGATTCATCGCAGACCACTGTATATCTGCAGTCTACAAAATAGCAATTACTTTCCATTAAGATCAATTCTTAAGTGTTTATTTTGGCAAATAATAACACAGGCAAGAAATCTTTGAAATCCAGAAAACTGTTATTCCAGGAAACTTTTTAGTCTAAATTTTACCAAAAAAAATACTCTATCTGTAACTCAATCTGAACTTGCACACCAAATAAGAAAAAATCTAAATAAGTATTTACAAAGTTCATTGGGTAGAACTTTATTTGTCGAGTGTGCTTTAAAAATCAATGAAACATTCTAAGACCTCTTATTTTATGGTTCTTTTATAAAGTAAAAGAAGGAATAAATATGTTTCTGACCAAAGTCTGGCTTCTACACTACAAAATGTATGAGCAATAGACAAAAAGTCCATTTTCTAGCAAAACAAAAATATGTATGGCAAGTAGCAATAGAACTAAAATGCAACAAGTAGAAATCTTTTCCAGTAAAGCAAAAAAAAAGTTATGTGAAGCACTTGATCACATGATCCATAAACAAATAAAATGTGAATCATCTGTCCATGAACAAATGAAATGTGAATCATTTGATCACGTCATTATCCTAAGTTTTTTTATGTGAAGCACTTGATTAAGGTTCTTAACGAACAATTTGACATGTATAGCATTTGATCAGTTTTGTTGTTGTCATATATTCACATATTCAGCATTAAGAAGATCTGCAAATGCAAGGAAATATATGTGGATAATTATCATTCCAGCAGTACTTTAAGAAGTTAATATTATCACAAGAGAATGTTGAATAAGTGTAAATAGCCAGTTTAAATGACAAGTGAAATAATCTAAAACTTAATCAAACTAGGTTAACCCCAAGAAAACTGTTTACCAGACAGATAATCCCATATACATGATATATAAGTGATGGAAATATGGATCTTCAATTATAAGTTCATTTAATTTTAGCCTCCTGAGTTTTTATTGACAAATCATTACATAGTAGCCAATTTCAACTTTTCAAAATTCAGAATCAATCCTTTGAATACATGTAAAAATTGGCATTAATTTGCAAAATTCATTAAAATCTTCACGAATCATCAAATTAATGTTGGAAAAATGCAAAAGAATACATGTTTCTAGTTGTACAATACTTCAAAATGAAATTTTGTTGTTGTTAAAACAATACAGACAGCCATGAATGGATATGGAGTAAATGCACATTAGACAAAGTCTACAAATACATGGCAAAACCAAGCAATGGAACAACACTTTTATTGTCGTTCTTCATCTTGAAGTCGCCATGAGGCCTTCAACAGATTTATGCTCATACCTCATAGTAAGTTCAAGATGGCCCCTAGCACCGGTTTGAGCAGAATTTATTGCTAGAATATGTTGAACATACATTTTTTTGCTTTGCAGGATCGTCAACAGACATAAAATTACTTGGCAAACTGTTCTTACAACTACTGTCATCCCTTGCCCGACAAAAAGACAAACATAACATTAAAATAATTACAGTCAAAAGTTAGAAAACTTGGCATAATAAAATCATGAGATGTGGGCACAATAATCAGGTGGTTAGAATAAAAATTTGAAATTACAAAAAATAAAATAGAATGATAGGGCATCCACACAAAATTCTCTCAAGAACAAGTACACCATAATTGAAATATATACAGGGCATACATCTCTCAAACTGGTTATATTTTTACAGACTCCACATTGCAGGAGAGTCAAACTTCAGTCCAAAATAAGCAACTTAGTAGTAAGTCTTCCTAGGAAGGCATGTATCGCCTGAGTAATAAAGCAAAAAAAAATTAAGTTCCATCAAACAGGATGTGGGCATACTCTGTTACACAGTATAGGTCCTCATACTGATACTCTATGCCTTATTTCAGGCTGGGATAAGTGGTTTCTGAGAAAAATTTGAAATTTTCAAGAAGCAAAAAATATTAAAGTTCTACCAAACAGGAAGTGTGCATTCGAGAGATCTGGGATATGTGGTTCCTGAGAAAAATGTGACAGAAATGTTTGTGATGTTGCCGACAATGCAGCCGCCAGTGATCCCTAAATGTTGCCACTGCGTGAAATCAGGCAATACAATTAAGGGATATGGAGTAAATGTACATTAGACAAAGTCTCTACAAACACATCACTTTTATTGACGTTCTTCATCTTGAAGTCACCATGCGACCTTCACTGTCACCTTATAAGTGTAGAACTACACCGCTGATGTATCATTACTTGATTTTGTTGGATGAATGAAGGTATATAGTTTATTATATTTTATTAAATAAGAGAAGATTTGATTAAATGAAAGCAGTCATGTGACTAAAAAATAATTAAGACGTTTAAGCAAACAACCACATAATAATGCAGAAAGCCATTATTTTTTCAGAACTATTGGGAGCAATATGAAATAGTTGGCAAATAGCCAAAGCTACTTAATAATCTGTTTAGATATGCTCTAATTTATGGTTCTTTAAATTTTTAAATATTGGAAATTTTTAAATGGGAAACATAATGTATTTTGAATTGTTGCTTAGCAACATATATAGCTTTCCACAAATTTCACACAATTTGTATAAGAGGTATATCAATCCTTTTGGACTTTATTGAAGTTTGTAGAGTTAACATAGGCTGAAAACTTCTTTAAAATATTTCAATATTATGTTTTCGAATGATAGCAATGACATTGTAAACTGTGTCTGAATATATATATATACAATAAGTGACATAGCAGTGATAACCCTTCCCCATGTCTTGGTACATATATAAAAACACAACCTCTCCAAGCATCCACACTTCATTGTAATTTCTCCTGATGTTATTACAAAAATAGCCAAATTTTCCTGAATGATTCTGAAGATTATATTGTTTGCATGTTTTCCTCCAGGCCAAATAGAAAACACCATCCATTCAAATATCCTAAAACCCCAATTTTTCAGCCCCTGAATTTTCTTTTTCATTTCTTGCTCATTTTTGCTCAATTGTTCCAAAATGTAAGTATTTTCAGTATTCTTGATAAACTAGATTACGAAAGTAAGCTGAATCTTTTTAAAATACTCTTAAGCGTAGGTACTAGCAAATTATTAAGGATTATATAAGATATTTGCCATAGGTTCAAATGATAAAATTTTGACAAAATTATGTGTAATTTTTTAAAAGGAGAACCTCTTGTACATAATTCCTATGAAGCTTGTATGGATTTTTTCACATGTTCTAAATATGATTTTCCCACAAGGTCCTTTGTTCAGTAACTATGTTCCCTGCTAATTGCCATGTTTTTTATTGGACCAGACTAAAATGAGTACTTTGTAAAGAACCTACTATACATTAATCCTGTAAAGTTTTGTTGAATAGGCCTAAATAGTTTCAAGGGATATGATAAAATATTCTTCCACAGAGACCAATGTTTACATATGTTCTAGCTGTACCAATGGCAATGTTTATTTGTCAGATCTGTACAAAATGAGCATGCAATCTTTGTAAAGTAAATTCTATAATCATTCCAGTGAAGCAAAATCTGACTTTATCAGTTACAGAGTAGATGATCAAAATATGATTTTCCCTTAGGATCGGATGTCATGTTTTGTACTGGTGGCCATGTTTTTTTGGGGGGGGGATCAAAACAAAATGAGCAATTTTTCTAAATGACATTTACATCTCTCTAGAACACTTTAGCTACATTTTAGCACATGAACAAGTATTGGCACATAGTAAAGATGTTTGCTTAAATTAGCAAAAATGCTGTTAAATACTGAAAGCTTTGTCAGGAGGAATCTACCAAAATCTGATGAAAAATAAAAATTTCAGGTAATCTGCATGTTTGCAATTTTGGTCCTGTTTGGCCCATCATAGCTCGGAAAGCAAAAGTGTTATAAATTCTTCTGGTTATGCACTATGTTAATTTTTCATAAGGGATCGACATCAAAATCAGATGAAAAATTAATAATATTAAATTTTTGATATTAGCACCATTTTGGTCTCAATATATAATGAATTACAGTTACATGTAACTTGAAATGGTTTGACATATTCCAGGTTAGAAATTTCCGTAAGAGCACACAGAAACAAGAGTGGACCCTAATAGATATCTCGCCCGTCCCTGCTTGTCGCTTAAACAGTCATGTACTACTCAAGAGCAACCTACAAGCCAAATATTATTACTGTACCACTTACAGTAATTGAGAAACTATTCTAATCAGAAACACTTAACTTTGTTCACTAGACCATGAAATTGAGGTCAAGGACAAAATGCATATGCCAAACTGGCATGTACTACTCAAGACCAATTTACAAACTAAATATTATTCACCTACCATCTACAGTTATTGAGAAATGGATTTAATTAGAGAAACTTAATGTGGTCACTAGACCCTGAAATTGAGGTCAAGGACAAAAGTCATATGCCAGACTGACAAGTACTACTGAAGGCCAACCTATAAACCATATATCATTGATCTACCACTTATAGTTATTGAGATATGGATCTAATCAGAGACACTTAACGTGGTCACTAGACCATGAAATTGAGGTAAAGACAAAAGTCATATGCCAGACTGACATGTACTACTCAAGACAATCCTATATACCAAATATCATTGACCTACCACTTATAGTTATTGAGATATGGATCTAATCAGAGAAACTTAACGTGGTCACTAGACCGTGAAATTGAGGTCAAGGACAAAAGTCATATGCCAGACTGACATGAAGTACTCAAGACCAACACATATACAAAATATCATTGACCTACCACTTATAGTTATTGAGATATGGATCTAATCAGAGAAACTTAACGTGGTCACTAGACCATGAAATTGAGGTCAAGGACAAAAGTCATATGCCAGACTGACATGTTCTACTCAAGAACAACCTATATACCAAATATCATTGACCTACCACTTATAGCTATTGAGATATGGATCTAATCACAGAAACTTAACGTGGTCACTAGACCGTAAAATTGAGGTCAAGGACAAAAGGCATATGCCAGACTGACATGTACTACTCAAGACCAACCTATATAC